>JAQZBX010026108.1:0-29136 GCA_029593785.1 Cabassous unicinctus
ACCGCCAAGATCCGCTTCTGTACACCCTGCTTGCTTGCAAACTGCGTCGGTGACCCCCCTATAAAAGGGAGCCATTTTAGAACCTCGGGGCTGCAGTTCCCTCCTGCGTGAGGTGTGCTGCAGACGCCCGCGGGCTTAGCTCAATAAAAGTAACTAAAGTCTTAAAGTCTGAGTATGGTCGATCTCCTGGGTTAGAACAAGCCCAACTCAGATTGAGTCCCTGCCCCCTTGCTGGGTCTGATATAAATGGAAACACAGAGGAAGACTCACCCAGACAGATACAGGAAGAGAGAGCTTTTCCATTTTTGTTCCTGCCATGTGACAGCTGAGACCCTGGGTAGAGTTGAGCCATTTGCTTGATAGCTTTCTGCTGAACTTGGGAAGCAAGTGGAACAGCCAAGACTGATATAGGAGAACTGGAAAGAGACAAACCCTATGCCAGTTTTTAGCTGAAATTGGGAAGAAAGCAGAACAGCTAAGCCTGAGAGAGGAAGTCCAGGGGGGAAGGCAGATAGGCAGCCAACTTGCTTCACCATATGGCAACATGCCAGGATCAACAGTGGCTGGCTTTGGTGAGAAAGCATCTCTGATGGTGTCTCAGGTTGGACTTTTCATGGCCTTGGAACTGTATGCTTTTACTCTCAATAAATCCACTTTATAAAAGCCAACAAATATCTGGTACTTTCCATAGGCAGCTCTTTGGCAAACTAAAACAATAGACTATTTTTATTTTAGATTCTAAATAAACATATGAATTCTACATCGATGTGATATTATTTTCTTGAAATAAAATCATTTTCATAAGAAAAATCATATTTAAGAACTTGATATGTTGATTACTTATATCAGCTGTCCAAAAAATACATTTTTGCATGGCAAGTAAATGGATAATTTATTAAAACGTTAGAAAATAAGCCATCTTGAGGATAACACACTTGAATATTTTTTGAATGAAAGGTACTATAATTTTATTAGTTTTACAAAATAGGCTTATAAAGACATTGTGTCCAATTCTGGAATTATTTTAAGATTCTGGAATTATTTTAAGACATGAAGGTTGATATTCTGAACCTTCGCTAAAACCAAAGGTTTGTTCAGCTCTGTACAAAAAGAGTGCACTTAAATGGACAAAGAGATAATAGCAAAACTGCAGGGATTGTTCCTTCAATTCAAAATCAACAATACCAAAGTGAGAAAGTAGGAACAATGCAGCATAAGGAGAAAATTGCTCTTATCAGCTAAAATTTAAGAAGCAAGCTAGTTAAAACTGGCACCTTTTAAAAAGTATAAAAGTACAAGGGTATTATAAAAATAGCTAAATGTATAACATTTATACTTATGAATTGGAGAAGCTTATTTTATTAAAGCTTGATTCTGGCCTCCCAGGCATGTACTTAGCCTTTTGTTTTTGGGTTTGGTTTTTTTTTGTTTGTTTCTTTGTTTTTTTATCTATAGTCCTATAGTAGTGATTGAGCTTGCACAGAACAACAGTGCCTAACTTTGGCACTTAACAGTCCTATGTACCTAGACTGAATTGCTTCCAATTGCAGGCACCTGTGAGACTGTGCAACAGTTGCTTAAATGGAAAACTGCTTGAAACTTCTCCTTTGTATACTTCCTTCTTTTTCTGACTTCATCTCTCTAGCTGAGATCAACTATGAAATAAAAAAAAACTTGGATCCACTTGCTTGTTTGAGGGTCTGATTCTAGAGAAATCTAACTTAAGATGATTGCTCTTCTTTTTCTTTGGGGAATACATCTCTCCGTTCTCTGATTCACATTTCATTGATTTTATTTCACTAACCCCACTGCCTGTTTCAGTGTTCAAGAAAGGTATTTGAATGAGTTTTCTCAGTCAATCAATTCAGTTTTCTTCTAAATACTTAAAGAAACGATATGTATAAATTATTTTTTAAATGCACAAAAGTACATCAGGATCATATTGCTGGTGCCTATTCTATGTTACCCATAATTTAAAATATAGAAATGGTTTTCAATACCTGGACCTGTGAAACATTAGTTGGGATTTACCTTTTATATAATTCCTTTATTTTTATCATATTCTGAATATCCAGAAATTGGGGAAAATTTAGTAGAATTAAGAGAAAATTTTTAAATGTGAAATTATTTATTCTGGAGAATCAAATATCTGTATGTGTAAGTGGCTCCAGGTCTTGTAATAATGGAGTATGTTTAGGCTACAGGTTAAAATACAAGGAAAGTTGGAACCCCTATTACTCTGCTTCTATAAAAATAAGACTCTCAAACTATCAATTTATTGTAGTTCAATGAAGTCTTGCCTGCAGGATGACATAGCCTGTAGATAAGTTATCAGGACCCCTTAGAATTCTTAGGATGTAGTTGACAGGCCACACAGGATTTGAAGTTTGAAGGGGCAAAGACTGATAACTGAGGGCTAGATACATGGCTCATTATGAATAAAGTTTTAAAAAAGAAAGAAAGATCTAAAGTGTTAAAGAACCACTAAAATAAAATTTACAACATCACCCCCATTAAACTTGTCTAATCTATCTAAATATGTGCCAAGAGCAAGATTCAGAACATGTTGCAAAGCAAAGAAATGAAGGAAAAAAGCTAATAAGCAAAATAATGGTTTTTGATTAATCATTGAACTGAATGGGAGTTCATTAAAATTAAAAAGAAAAAAAGAAAACACATGCTGAGAAACTTTGCCTACCCATGGATATCTTCTAAAATGGATGGAATTAATTGGGTTTAATTATAATTCTCTTCTTGTTTCTTAATAATGCTGTATGAAATGTACCCCCAGTTTCCTGGGGACAGCTGATTAATATCTTCCTAAGTATGTTAATATACAGAGTACATACTCGAAATATTTTTTGACTTTATGCATGCTGAGAGAGAGGAAAAGACATTGAAAGGACCAACGGAAATGGCAGGTGGAAGGAGAAAACTCATTTTAAATATATAAAGATTTGATATACACTATTAAACCGATAAAACATTTATGTTTGAATAGTAGTTTAGAGTGAAAGAAAATTCCGTCACTCATCTGGCTCTCTCTCTTTGGAAAACTGAAACTTGATAAGAGTTAATTTAAAAAAACAAATAAAAGAAATTTTGATGTTTTCTTTATAAGGATAGAGGTTTCTGCATTTCCTCCCAATATTCCTTAATTCTCACTTCTTAAATCATCTAAATATGGTAAAGATTTGGAATACCAGTTCAGGCTAGGAGGAGAAAAAAATGAATTACAACCTAGCCAAAGTTAGAGACCATGACTTTGAAGTGATAAAAACTTGCATAATTGTATTATTTTCTAAATGGAGGAACAGAGAAGGCAAATTATAGTGGGTTTTTTTTCCTGGAGTGTGGGACCATTGCCTGGATGTTGCAGAAGCATAGGTTCATTGAAAAGGCTACTCTAAGTTTGTTACAGACAATCCATTGTGGATTGAGCCTGGGTAGGGAAAACAGGAGACAAGAAGATGACAAGGATTAGGAAAAAAGAAGGAAACTAAGAACTGGGTATCTCATTTACGTTGATTATTTTTTTCTGCCAGAGAAGTCTCTATTTATTCCTAGGAAGGTAAATAGAAAATTATTTCAATAATATAAGTTACAGATATTACATGTTTGAAAAGTTTTTCCAGAGAATGCAATGAGAAAGATCTGGTAAGATGTCAACAGCAGAGTGTTGCTCAAGGAAGATGACTACACTAGGCAGATAGACCTCTGCAGAAATTTTGCTCACAAAAGATAGTTTTTCAGTTTTAGAAACATCTCCTAAAAAAAAAAAATAACTATAAGATGGTTTCAAAACTTTAAATCTAACTCTTTTATCAATAAACATTTTAGTAGTTAGAAAGAAGAGCCTTAAAAGAGGTAATTACATAAACCGGAGTTTTGTCTTTTGTGGGATGTGGACTTTGATAATATGCTCCAGAATTGAAGGAGAAAGACAGTTAAGGCACATCACTTTTGTCTAAGATTCTGTTTGAAAGTATGCCCATGAAATAAAGTCACTGTGGGATGCTATATTTCAACTTCCTGAATGAATAATCTATATATCAACTTCTTGAATGAATATCCAAGAAGACTTTATGCAGAATGTTGTCATTTTCAGTGTGAGGATAAGAATATGATAAGGAAATGTGCCATATCTTCAAAATTGTATTAATGTGTTCATCTAAAATTTAAATTAAAATGAGCACAAATGATAATTACCTTTAGAAATTAGTATTGCTGTAGACAACAAAAAATAACGACATCTTGCTTTTCAAGTTCAATTTAAGAAGAAAAGAAAAGTCAATCTTCTTCAATTCAATATAAACATTTATTTTTTGGAAAATATTTTCTAAAGACATTTTTATTTTAGAATTAGAAGCAGCAAATAGAGCCACACAGTATTAACCCTGAATGAAATTCTTTGTATTCAAAATCTCTTCAATTTTCCATAGTGTGTTCAACATTTTTGTATACAAGCCCATGCATATAAAAATGCAAGTTTTGATTCTTTGTCACAAAAAACATCTAGAGTAGGAATAGAATATCAACCTAAATGAATCACTGTTCAAAGGCATATGCCCTGACATTCACAATTGGAATTTGAACATGTCTAGTTATTATATTTGTATTTAGTCAAATCAAATACAAGAAATTATATTTCTTGAGGTTCAGAAAAATAAGATATTACTTAACCTATTGATCTTTTCACCACCAAAATCAGTGAAACAAAATAGTGCAAAGTACATAAAGGAAAAAAATGGGATATTATATCTAAAATTAAATAACAAAACATTCATAATTTGCCAGAGTCATTCAAAGTGGGGAGAAAATGACACTGAAAATTCCCTACCAACCTTCATATTTCATAATTGCAGAGGCAAGCAATAAGCAATGACTCTGACTAAACTCCAGCACTCCATTTCAATATATATTATGGCTGACAGTTTAAGAAAATTGATTTAAGCCTCTCACTGACTATATGCCACAGATGTGAATTCCTTGAATAATTTCATCTATTTACCATACAGTTTTTAGGCTCCCAATTATTAAAATTGCACAGATAAGAGGAAAAGTGAGAAATAACAAGACACCACACCAGCTGTGCTGAGCTATTTAGGCTTACACAGCTTGCATATTAAATTATCCAGAAGGTGAAACTGTGTAATAATAAACATGAAAATTATTGTCTCTTAAAGACTTGAGCAGTTCTCAGAATTAATAACGATAGTTTTGCCTTTCTGGTTTCAGAGGCTAGTGGACGAATCATTTAGTAATGTGCACAATATATATGGAGAGTTATCCTTCATTGGACATGTAGGATTATAAATGCTAGCTAAAAGACCACAATCCTCCAGAACTTAAATTAGACCCTTGCTGTAAATTAATGAGCATTGGAAGTTGTTTTGACTCTTAATAACTACCAGGGTATTAGCTTATTTAATACAAGGAACTAATATGCTCTGATTGAAGGATTATTTTTGAAGATAGTGTGATTGCCAGCACGCTAAGTAGGAATCTGAAGAAGAGAATAAGTGAAAAACATCTTCCCAAAGTGTCTAATTTACATCAAGGGATCAGGTAATTCACAGGATGGATAAACTGATTATATAAAATTATAAAATTATAAAAAGGCAATTATAAAAAGGCAATAGTGAATTTTCATTATGCCACTGCTTAATAGGGTGGCAGGGGTAGAATAGATAGTTGAATTAAAAATAAAATCTTTTCATAACCATGTTTGCTTGCCTTTAAGATTGAGTCTTATTTTAAATGTCATTTTATCGTTCCATTTGTATTTGCATTCTTACAGTCTCTAGTGGTCCTCATACTCGGCAGAAGGAAAGGTTGAGGCTCCTTTAGTAGGTGACCAGTGGAAATCAAACTGTTCAATTCTAATCCAGTTGAAGGTTGTTTAGCTTCCCAGTTGCTAAAGTAAATATCATACAATGATTTGCCTTCAACAGGGGGATTTTATTGGCTCACGGCTTTGAGGCTGGTAGAAGTCCACAATCGAGGCATCAGCAAGGCAATGTTTTCTTCCTGAAGAGGGTGGTGTTCTGGGGCTGGATGCCAGAGATCTTTCATCCTTTCCTGTTACCTAGAAATACACATGGCAATGTCTTCTCCTTTTTCCTTTAGGTTCCATTGACTTCCAGATTCTTCCCGTGGATTTTTTCTCTGTCTGACTTTCATTCTGCATAGAAAGGACTCCAGTAAACTGGATTAAAGCCCAACCTGATTTAGTTGGGCCACACCTTAATTGAATCCACCACAAAGGTGTTACTACAGTAACAATCAGTGGGATTATTCTGGATTTTCCTCAGTGTGGATCCTAAAAGCAAAGAGCCTTACTGAACAGAAGGAAGGAGGTGGAAGAAGAGATGGAGGAGGAAGAGGAAGAGGAGAAGACAGAGAAGGAGGTGAGGTAGAGGAAAAGAAAGAAAAGGAGGAGGAGACAATACTTTCTAGGACCCTGGAGAAATTAGTTAATTTCAGGTCCAGCAGGAGGACCCCACAATGAAAGGCAGTGGTGGGTAAAATGTGTACAACTGTATCATGTCCTTAGTCTGGAACAATCCCTCCCACTGTTTTCTTGGATCACAACTAATCTACTAATTTGCCTTGCTTAACTCCTGAGCATGCTATAAATCCCAGCATAGATGTTTCTTACTCAGGGAATACTTTCATATTCTCTCAAACATGGAATAGATGCTCTTGTTGAATTCCTATTTTTCTTATCACACACTTGATTTTAAATTTCTTGAGGAATGTGGCTATGTGATTCTTAATGTTGCATACCCAGAAATTGTGCACACTATCTGGATCATAATATGTGTTCATAAATGCCATTAGAATAAATGAGTAAATATCTCAGAAGATTCCAAGTATTTATGTAGATGGTTTGTTTTCCTATGGTTTTAGTGGCGCCTTAGTCTTCCCTAGATTTTTCTTTTTAAATTTCTTAATAAATTTTAAATTTTCAAATAGGTTTAGATTTAAGAAAAGTTGTGAAGATAGTACAGAGTGTTCCCTTTTACCTCAAACCCAGTTGCACCAATTATTAGCATCTTATATTACACGCTGGTACATTTGCAACAGTTAATGAATCTATGTTCATACATCATTATTTACTCAGGTCCATACTTTATTCAGATTCCCTTGGATTTTACCCAATGTCATTTATTTGTTCCAAGATCCCATCCAAGGTACCACATTTTATTTAGTTGTCATGTTTTCTTAGGCTGTTACAGATTATAAAATTTTCTCAGACTTTCCTTGTTTATGATGACCTTGACAGTTTGAGGAGAACTGGTCAGATACTTTTTAGAATGACCCTGAGTTGGGATATGTCTAATGTTTTTCTCATTATTAGACTGAAATTATGGGTTTTGGGGTGGAAGGCCATGGAGATAAAGTATCATTCTCATCATATCTTATCAAAAGCACATGCTATTGACATAACTTATTTCTGTTTATATTGACCTTCATCACCTGGATGAATTAATATTTGTCCTGTTTCTACACTGTAAAATTATTTTTTCCCCTTTTCAATACTGCTCTATTTGGAAGGAAATCACTATGCACAGCCCATACTTAATGGATGGAGAGTAATGCTTTTCTTGTTTGAAAATGGAGTAACTATGTCAATTATCTAATTTCTTTCGCAGAGATTTTACCATTTATTAATTTATTAAGTAATTTATTTACATCATTCTGGATTCAAGGAAATTTATTTTATACTTAGGGTTATAATTTATTTTATTGTCAAATTGCTCCAGCTTTCGTCATTGGGAGCTCTTTCAGTTTGCTCCTTTGCCCTTTTACACATACAAATCACTGTGGGTTTTTTAGTTTGATGTGTGTGTATGTGTGTGTGTGTTTGGAGGGGTTTGCCTTGGTTTTGAGTAGTTCCTTACTTTGTGGCACTATGAGGTGCCCCAGACTCACATTGTATGCTCCCAGACACAGTCCTAGATTCAGACATTTCTCCAAGGAACCCTAGTTCTTTTTATGAGAAAATGGTATTAAACCCAAAAGCCATCTGTGTCTATATTAAACTAAACATGAGTTTATACTGATGCTTCCAACTCTTATCCACATGGGCCATTCTAGCCGCCCCCACTGGCTTGTCTGTACCTTCCACTTCAACACTGAGAAGTCTGGCTCCACTCTACCACATTCATTTACGTAATTGTTCAAATCCAAAATAAATGTATAGTGGTTTTATAATTGTTAACCCTTATGCTTATGTGTGGATGAAAAAGGTGTTAGCAAATACAATACAGTGCTTACATATAGTTCCTTTTGCCTTTAGTCTGAGTCTCTGCACATTTCAAAAGTTACTTAAGTGAGCACCCTTTCCCCCATGTCCTCATCAGTGAGATTATTTCATGCATTTGTAATAAACAGATGGATTTTTTGGTTCACAGTCTGCATTCTATTCTGGGGTCCCTAACATCTTATATGATTTTTAAAATGTGCATATGTTGTTTCACTCTTTGTGCTGTGAAGTTCTCTCGGCTATGACAAATGCATAGAGTCATGCATCCACCATTATAGTATTATACAGAATAGTTTCACCACCCTAAAATATCCCCTATGTATCACCAATTAATCTCTCTTCACCCTTCAGCCCTCCCATCCCACCCCCACCCAGCCTCATCTCTGCAACTACTGATATAATTTTTATTATCTCTATAGGTTTGACTTTTTCAGAATATCATATAACAGTATTCATATAATGTGTAGCCTTTGCAGACAGGTTTCTTTCACTTAGCAATATGCATATCAGATTCATTCATCTTTTTCATGGCTTAATAGCTGATTTCTTCTCGGCAAATAATATTCCATTGTATGGGATACAACACAATGTGTTTATCTATTCACCTATTGATGGACTTCTTGTTTGCTTCCAGTTTTGGGTGATTATGTATAAAGCTACTATAAATATTCATGTTCAGGTTTTTGTGTGAAAATAAGTTTTCAAATCAGTTGTATAAATTAAGAATGAGATTGTCAGATTAAATAGAAAGCCTAAAATTTAGCTTTGTAGGAAACTGTCAAACTGTCTTGCACAGTGGCTTCACTGCTTTTCTTTACCATGGGTAATGAATGCCCATGGTAACATGGTGACAAATTATGTTGAGTATCTTTTTAATATAAATTATTTGCCATCTGTACATCCTTCTTTCATGAAATGTCTGTTGCAATCATTTGTCCATTTGTTAAGTGGGTGGATTTTTTATTGTTAATTTTTAAGTACTCTTTATTTGGGATACAGGTTGTTTATCCAATATATGATTTGCTAATATTTTATCCCAGTCAAGGCTTTTGATTTAGATCTCTTAAGTGTCTTTCACAGAGCAAAAGCTCTTAATTTTCACAATGTCTATTTTTTTGCTTTGCTTGTGCTCTTGGTGTTATAGCTAAAACTCATCACCAAACACAAAGCATGCAGTTTTATAGTTTTACATTTTGCATTTAGGCTCATGACCCATTTTGAGTCAATTTTTGTGTAAGGTATAAGATCTGTGTCTAGTTCAGATTTTTCACATGAACAACCAATTCTTCAATTGTGGCAGCACAATTTGTTCAAAAGACCATCCTTTCTCCATTGAATTTCCTTTTCACATTTGTCAAAGATATGTAGACTATATTTGTGCAGGTCTATTTCTAGGATCTCTATACTGTTTCATTGATTTACAAATCTGTTCTTTATCCAATACCATGCCCTCTTGAATACTGTAGCTTTATAATAAGTTTTCACATTTTGTGGTGTGAATCCTAAGTTTTCATTTGTCTGAGAAAGTCTTTATTTTGCCTTCACGTTTGAAGAATAATTTTACTGGATTTAGAATTCTGTTAGAGGTTCAATCTTTTAACACTTTGCAGATTTCACTTCTCTTTCCTTCTCCTTGTAGGGTTTCTGAAAAGAAGTCTGTTAGTTTATTTGCATCTCCCCTCTTGTTTTTTGTCTTCCCCATGTACTTGTTTCAGAGAGAGTCTGTGACTTAAGGCTCACTGAGTTAGAAACCACTCTTATCATGGAACCCTGTTGGCATGGTAGTAAAATGTGGGGGAGAGGGAGCATTCAATATCTTCTGGTTAAATTTCAGTCTCTCAGTGGCCCAGGGTCTCAGATCTGTGACTGTCATAAATTTTCGCCATAGTTATAGCTCCCCCCGACTCCTTTCTTGACAGCAGCATCCCCAATCTTTTTCCTTGTGACCCTGACCCCTTTTAAGTATGGTTTGTTGTGGGTTGTTTTTTTTGCCCCTTACCTGTGACAGGGTGACTGGATGCCGGGACTGGAGTGAAGAGGAGCTCCCTTTTCCCATCTCTGATATAAAGTCCTTTCTCCTGAAAAAAAAGGCTTTTTGTTTTCACTGAGAATGCTCTGGGCTAATTTCACCATAGTTACCTTTCCCTCTCCCTGCTAAGAGGGAATCTTTCTTGGATGTTTCACAATGAGAACTTGATGGTATTATTGGAGGAAAAAGTATGAGGACCCTCCTAAGACTAAAGACCCCAGGAGCTTCTCAAGCCCACACTACTACACACACAACCTCAGATATGAAAATCTGTTGCTGTATCACTCTGGCTGCTTCTGTCTCTCCTGATTTCACGGTGAGATTTGCTCCGTGACCTCTGTCTATTGATGGGTCCATGAAAAGTTATTGATTATTTTTGAAAGGACAGGAAGGACAACTTCCAAGCTATTTACACGTTGGAGCTGAAACTGGAAATAGGCCTAGATTTATTTTTAAAGAAGAAAAACCCTGATTTTTCTGCATGAGCAACACGTTTCATGTATATAACTGTATATGACTCTACATGAACTCCCTCTCAAACCATGCCTTTGTGAACAATAACAAATTTTCAGTTCATAAACACATGGCTGCTTATAGTTGAGAACATCTTTTACCCTGATAAGGACTGGTGACAATGGGGCAAAGATTCAAGACCTGTTGTACTTCAAATGAAATATAAAGCCTATTATAATTTTCCTATGTACTAGGAGTTCACAGGGTGAAGCCATTTCCTAGACGCTATCAAATACTGCTTCTTTGATCTTTTCTTTGATCTCGCCTTTGATGTCAGAATGAACTGTCTTACTGTCTTACCACAAATGAAAGGGTTTCATAGGAAGGCTGAATATTTATACTGTACTATATAGCAATGGTTCTTCAATTACAAATAACATAAGAATTATGCTAACAAAAAATTATGGTTCCTCTCTTCCCCACATCCTTTGGCACCAATTTAATATTACATTAAATATTATTTATTTAGTTCATCTCCATCAAGTTTTTATTGCATTCAAATACCAACATTTCATGCACTAAGGCATTTTAGTATAATGTGGTGAATTTCTAAACAATAAAAATATGGATAACATGTCTATGTTAATATTACAAAACATAAAAATAAGTGAAATGGGTAAAATATAAAAACATGAGAGAAAATGGTAGGTCAAGGGACAAAATAACATTCTGTTTATAAATTATTAAAATTTGATGGGTATATGAAAAATACTTTCTATATCCCCCAAATTAGAATATTGTCAAAATATTTATTTTGAGCCCTAGATTATTGTAGTTTAGATCATGGCATGTTAGGGAGACAAAGATTTTTCGATCTCACTGTTATTATTTATAGAGTTCCATGCCAAACTAGTCCAAATATATACAGACCCTTTATCAACTATTGAGCAGTTGAGTATATGGATTTTTATCATACTTCTCCTGTTTGCCACCAATTATGTCTTCAAACAATAAAAAGAACAAATATGCCCCCTTTTCATATTTAGTCTCTATGCTATAAATTTTTTACAGACAATGTTTCATTTTAATCTCTAGCCCTTGTAAGGGAATTTATACTATCACCACTTTAGAGATGGAAAAACAGAGTCTTGGGTTTTGAACAATGTGTTAAAGCTACCCACCTAACAAGAGATGAAGTATAATCATATTTAATAATAGGGATGATTGAAATCCATATCTTATTCTTGACAGAACTTGGATAGAACAAAGGCCATGCATCCGTCTTTTCAACAAAGTGAACGACTTTAACTCACATACACACACACAAAAGTTTTAGATTGTTTCAAACAGCAAAACCCAACAGTATACTAGAGTTTGGTTATCATATTTTTAGCTTATCTCAATAGCTGTTTTAGGTGCAACTCCTGTGTATTAAGTTGTGATCCCTTAACTGAGGTTTTGCTAACATGTGCTTTAATATCACAAGCTAGAATTCATGCCCAAAAGCACTAAACATGATTTTATAAGGCAACAGCAATTTGATAAAGACATTCAGTTTGCCTTGCTTATATTTCCATTACATGATTTCTCATCTTTACATGATATCCTTTGATTCCCACCTATGCAAGATGAGGTCCTTCCACCTCTGCATGTCACACTGAAAAGGTAATAGTTATAAAAAGCTATGCCCTGAAAAACAGAGCAGCAAACTTCATAATGTGGAAATTATTGGAAAAATACAAATATAATAGGAGACAACGATTTACCTCCCTAAGAAATGCATATATCCCAAAATAAGCAAGGCTGATTAATCAAACTTTGAATCATGAAATATGGAACTAATAGAGTTCAAGGGAAAATCTTGTGAATTAAGTAGAAGCCTTATTTATATAAGGGACTCAGGTGAAGGCAAGCAGAAAACACAAGCCATTTGGTCTGAAAAAAAAAAAAAAAAGGCAGTGTCATTTCAATTTGAAGGTACATTTGTTTAGTAAAAATAAGATATCTAAAACCTGGAGAGAGCAGATTAGAAATGATAACACTTAGTCCCTATGTGAAACAATGTCCCTTTAGAGAAAAGCCAAATCTGACCAATGCTGGTTTGAGAGAGAACAGAGGGTTGGTGTTAGGCACAGCAGGAGGAAATAAATGTATGCTCAAGGTGCTATACTTGAGATTTTATTTAACTTTTTTTCTTTTTAATATCCATATTAATTACATGAAGAAATTGTAATTTATGTCTATTTCATTGATAAGAAAAATTAAAGCTCAAAAAAACTATAGTAACAATATCACAAAGAGAACAAGCATCAGTAAGAGTTTGCTAAACTCAACAGGTATTATCATATATGTGGCTCTCAGGCAGTATTTCCTGAACTGTATAAACAGAATGAGGTATACTCATATATTATTTAGAATTAACTCTATTGAGAGTCAATCAAATTACTCCATTTTAACCACTGTTATTTTAGATAAGTACAATTTTTGCACAACATATCTCAATCAACATATTTGCAACAAAATTTCTGTATATATATATATATATTTTTTTTTTATATCTTGTTTTAGGATTATAACCATGTACTAAGTAGGCTGAAGAAATTTTCTTTTAAATTTTATCATTACTATATTCTTAAATATTGAATATATAAATATGATTCTCTCTCTCTATATATATATGATTAGTTTTGGTCAATTAATAACTGGTGAGTATAACTTGTAATACACCTTTTCATTAGTAAGCAAGCACACCTATTTTCTGTGGTTTCTATGGCTTTAAACTCACTGCAGAGATTCTGTTTTTTCAGAGAGATATTTTCATTGCACTTCAGGTTCTCGATTGTTTAATTTTCTAGCAGTTATGAAAAACATATTCTTGAACTTTCTGTAACTGCAACTCTGTGGAAATGTCTAAAGTTATATAGAACAAGAATAACTATCATTTGAAACATTGATAAGTTTTGTATGTTTTTGTATTTTTTTTTTCTATTAAAAAAGAGAGATGTGTTTATTCCGTGATCAGTACAGACCGAGGCCATCTTCACTGCGTCAGACTCCAGGGTTTGGCCGGCACTGAAGCACCCACCAGCGCTGTCGTGGGGAATGGGTTCTCATGGCACGCCTAACTTCGCCAAGGGCACTGATTACAAAAATACAAAACAATAAAACAAAAATAAAGTGGGGTGGGAGCAGTCTGCCGGGCGGGGTGAGGGCCATGGCTTCAGTCTGTGGCTTCCCCGGAGGCTCACCCCAGCCCTGGCCAGTCTCTTAAAAAAGCAGCAGCCAACAAATGAAAGGGGAGGAGGAAGGAAGAAAACCCCAAAAATGCAGCTTTCTTGTTTTATAATTAAAAAATAAACTAATAAATTTTGAAAGTGGGTAAAATGCAAGCAGTTTTTTTTAGATATACAAAAAGGTATAAAAAATATCATAAATACCAATGTAATCAATAACCAGTTCAAATATATTATTTGTTAGAATTCATATTAATTAGAAATATTATATTAAGTATTTGGCACATTTTTATAAATAGACATTCATATTTCAAAAATAGTTTTGTTATTTTGAATTACTTAAGGAGATGGAAATGGTATTTCCAACTCTACCCCTTGTTTAGTTTTCTCTTTACACAAAGGACGTGTGGGTTTGTGTGCCAAATGTCAAATGACTCTTCTCGTCAATTTAGGAAATGGCTATTTGAAAATTTATTATTGACCATCTGTTGTGTTGACAGAGTAACAGGTGTTCCTATTTTGCTTTACAAAATCTTAATAATTTATTGGATAGCTTAATGATACTCTTGGTGATATAAAGATTGCTTGTTGTTTTGGTTCACTGGTTGGGAACATAGGTGGTTTTATAGGGAAAATCTACACAATTTAATCCTAATTGATATCTGGCTTCAAACACCTTTGTTCAAAAGTGAAAAAGTGGCATTAATAATTTCTAAATGCATGTTTACTATATCCAGATTTTAAACTAGATGCAAGTTGAAAAACTTGTGAATATATCTATATCTTCTTTGCAGTTATATTCTCATATCTCAATGGTTCTTATTTATTTTATTATTTTTGGAGAGTTTTATTATAAAAGATGTACAATGTTTATAAATTTAAACTATCCTGTAGGCAGTTCTCTGAAGAATGTGTAGGCACATAATAATGAGAATTTCTTCTCAAATGAAGTAGAATGAAATGTTACATAATCACTAATGTTATTTTTATGCAGACAATAATATGAAGTGTTGTACATCCCTTTTTTATTCTATAATAAAAATTTAGTTAAACCATATACCTGATGAAATCATTGTATCTAACAGGACTTTTCACTAGCCATTAATTAAGATTAGACTAATATTTCAAACTCTACAAACCAGTTTTACTTTTACTATACTTAGAACATAATGGCATCACAAGAGACTGACAAAAAGATATTTCACTATTATATATTTGATATAAATATTACAGATTTATCTCTGATATAAAAGCTGTCCTTTCCAAATAGGGAACTATATTGATTTCTCAGGAGAAAACTTCAGTGCAGTTCAATTGGTATGTCTTTTATTTGACTCACAATAGCATCCTTTAGCCTAAAAAAAACACAACACCCTGTGCAGACAGGCTAGAATTTGCCCCTTCTTTGAACCTTGTGAATTGGATGCTACAATGACCATAATGATAGCATTAACTACATTACGTAAGAAAGAAAGGGTACAAATTATGTAAAATATGCATTAATTAAGGCTTTATCTATCTCAGCAATTGTGGTAATGTGAAATAAAGGCAAAGATTACTTTACTCAGATTCACTTCTATTCATTTTCTCTTATGGAAGTCTTCTAACATCGTGTCTTTCAGTACTGTTACATATGTATAAGCTGTCAGGAAAATGTCATAAGAAAATATTGTAAGATTAAATGAATCTTTTCCATGGCAGTGTCCAGAAAACAAGTCAGCACAGCACAATGAGGTTTATCTTGCTCATATATTTGTTTTTCACATGTGTGTTTTTTTTAAACATTGATCAATCTTAAAATTCCTTGGGAATGAGAGGGTGGGTTTCAGTTCATTTGCTATCCTTCACAGTTCTTGTTACACTATGACATTGACTTAGTGACTGGGAACTGAATAAACTTTGATATACACTAATTTACACAAAAATAATGCACCCGAAGTATGCAGAAAGGACAGCCACCCTTGAAAGGTGATGCATGCATATAATATTTTAAAAAATAATAGCTATATACTTGAGTTTTTTCAATAATATTCTCTTACACAAAAAGAGAGATTAGCATAATGAATACTCCTTTACACATCACCAAGATTCAAAAATTATTATACTTATGCTACACTTGCTTTACTCTCCTTCCCACTTTATATTTGCTGAAACATTTTTAAGCAAATCGCAGACCTCACATGATCTTGGTTCTAGATATTTAAAAATTTATTTCTGAAACCTATGGACATATTCTTACATAATTGTAACTACTAATAAAGTTCACAATACAGTTTTGGGATCCCCAATCCATATTCGAATACCCTCACTGTCTGAACAATGTCTTTTCACAGTTATTCTGTATGCATCATGTCTAAAACAATGTCCACACATTGCATGTGGTTTTAATATTTCAAATCCTGTTTAATTCACAGCAGCCCATTTCCCCCTTTGAAAGCTTATTGTCTTTAAAGAAACTGGTCCATCTTAGAATGGCTGATGATCTGGATTTGTTTGTTGGCTTCCTCAAAATGTCATTTCACTCGAACTGTTTCTATATCCCCATATTTCTAGACAATTGGAAGTTATCTATAAAGACTTGAGTAAATTCCAATTCAACTTTTTGCTTTGTTGCATTGTGCTGTGTTTTGCTTTTGATAAGCTCTCTTCAGGCTGGTGCTTCCTATTGCAACACATCAGGAGACTTTCAAGTCATTATCCCAGTCTCAGGGAAACTAAGACTGGTCAGTGAGTCAGGTAGCAACTACCTGATCCCTTTTCTGCAAAGCCCCCACTGAATGTTTTTTTAAGGATTTCTTTAATTAATGATTTTTCCTGCATAAGACATTTAATTTAAACTGGACATTTTTTGTCTCACAAACCAATACTACTAACAACGTGCAAAAATCACTGCATTAAACTTTTTCTAAATTATTTGAGATTAGTACTCTGTGAATGCTGGTCATCATCAGGTATTTACTTTAATCAAATAATTGGACACACTTAACCTCTGGTATCTGGCTGGGATAAAGTAATTCCCAATCTTTGAAAAATGGCAGTGTTTTCTACACCTTCTCAAATACAGATATGTGTATTACCTGTTTATATATCCAATTCAAAATGTTCTCATGAGATTTTATTGTTGGTCACTCCCAGTTTCATCAATTGGACACTAAGAAAGACTATTCTTGGATATATTAGATACCTTCACCTCCATTTTAAAGAATATTCAAGAAGGTTTTATTGCCAGGAGCTAGAACTTATTAGACAACTAGCGATACTATATAAGTATTATTTTTTAAAAAGTTGAGCTACAGATCAATTATTCTCAAACAGAATAACTTTAGGGTTACTAATCTTTAGTTAACTGGCTTTTTAAAATAATGCCCTAGGAGGACAGATGTGGCTCAAATGGTTGGGCGTCCGTCTCCCATATGAAGGGACCTGGGTTTGATCCTTGGTACATCCCAGTAAAAAAAATAATAATAATAATGCTCTATAGTGAGCTAAGGCATTCAATCACTTAGACATATACTTTGTGATCTACTCATTAGAGAGTATAACAAATCATTACATAGCTCAAAGTGCAAGTGTGCTTCACATTGATGCTTTGGATTTTAAGCATTATCTGAGCTGTTTGCTTGTTATAAGAGTGATGATGATATATATTTGTTCTGCTGGTATTACCTCTTTTAGTATTAAAAATTATGTTCTCTATTTTTCAAGGCTTTGAAATTGAGGTCTTTATCACCATTAAATGTATGCTGTGTTTATACCAAAAGCATTTGGTTTTTGTTTTTGATTGGAATATGAACCACATATTACAAACTATTTTTCTAGAGAGACTTTTGGCTCTGTCTAATGGTCTTTTCATAGTTCTTGTTCAAGTATAGTAAGTTGGTCTTTTATTTAAGTAAATGCATTGCTAAACTTTACCACATATTTTATTAGGCGTTCTCAGTTTTACTGTGATTTCATCTCACTCTCCTCATCTTTAGGTGGGGATAATAATAATAACTATCTTGTAAAAGTTTGATAAGGATTAAATTAGAAAAAATCCAAGGAAACTACCTAGCCCAATGTTTTACAATAAAGTAAATCCTCTATGGGAATTATTATTTTATTACATGATTATTTAATTATTACATAATTATTTAAGTTTTAAAGTATATTCCTATGTTTCCTTGGAAATATAGAGCAGTTGTATTCTCAATACTTGTTCAAGGAGTATTCCCCCCAAATTTACTCCACTTATAATTTAATAGCTTGACAAGTTCTAGGGGACCTTTGTCAGTGATAGATGCCATAGACAACTTTCTCACTTATAAACACAGTATTGACATGTACTTCCCATCAATGAGCTTTTCACTTACTCTTTACGGCAAGACAAGTTGGTGCAATGAAGTAAATTATGTGCCTGTGTAGGCAAGCTCATGGCATAACCACAGAACCCTTTGCACCTTCCTGCCATTCTCAAATAGTTCCTCATCTACACAGATGAAAAATTATCCCTTTTGCAGAGTAACTCACCCAATTTGCATTTCTTTCCCTTGTCTTCTGAAAACCCCAAAGGCAATCATATATGTCAAGGGCTACCACTAACACCTTCGTGAAAGAGATTCAGAGAAAAGTCAGATAATGAGCTCTCAGTCTAGCCCTAGTCCTAAAACTGCAGATCGGCCTGTGGAATAGTGTGTCAGAAAACAGGACATGTGTGAGAAGCAGGACAGAAGCCTGGCAGTGCAGGGAGATCTAAGAAATGCACAGCAATGGGAAATTAAGAAGTGGAGACAATGGACAATTTGTGCTTATTTTTTTTCCCAGCTGTTAGTCTAGTGTCATTTACAACTAGAGCTTTGCCTAGAAAAGGTTTGTTTTAAAGATTGGACAGTCACCTTACTTTAAGCCCTAAGCTCTTTTTTTTTTACAACTTTATGTAACCTCTGATACCTAAGTCTGTTTTTCTTGTTGTTTCTTTTTCTTTTTCATCATATAAACAACAATTTAAAAATTGAAGCTGGCCTCATGTCATACTTGTGCTCAATTGCTCAAATGTAACCAAAATTTAAATAAATGTTACCACATCCCCTTTATTTGCAAGAGTTAAGTCCACATTTTTTATATTACTTTGACTTTTGTTAATCAGAACTGCAATATTTGGCTACACCTCTCCTGTCAAACAGGTCTGTTTGACAAGAGTGGAGATATGGTAGGGACAAGCAAAGAGGAATGCATTTACACTTTCCTCTGCCCCATGAAGAAAATTATATGTATATTATTTATACTTTCAAAAATATAACAATAAAAATATGTAATTAAAAAAAATTAATAGCTTGATAGTTATAAGCTTGACTGAAGAATACCTAGTCTATTTATCCTTCTAGATAAGGAAAGGCAAATATGTTTCATGTAATCTGTAAGATGAAACCATTTAGCAATGGCTATATAGAGCAATAGTTAGGAGGTCTCTGAGACTGAGCTTTAGTTCAGGAGGCAAAAAAGAAGTTAGGTGAAAAACATGCCCCTTATTTGCCACTCTATGTCCAAATAATCTAAAATGTAGCTTTGTATAAAATCAGAAAAGAAAGTAACAATATAACTAAGTTCCATTATTTTAAAACTAGTAGAATTAATTTTGCTAAATTTACCTATAGCATGATGATGTCCTCGGCTCTAAGGAAAAGGCATTTCCAAGAAAAGACCTAGATGACTCATTGTTGTATTTATTGGAAGAAAGTTTATGAGGACAGTATTCAGACATTTATATGGCATCTGGCTTCATGAACAGCACAAGGAGAAATGACTTTCTCATCTTTTTTCCAAGGGTACCAGGGCTTATCCTGAGAAGTTGAGTTGATCTTAGAAATACTGTGAATGTTGTTCATGTCTTCCTTTGTAATTTTACTGTGAGGAATTTTAGAGACCCATATTTTGGTTTATATTAGCAAACATGTTGAGAAAGCCTTACAGAACGGTTAACCAGGAGGCAGGTGTGGCTCAATCGATGGAGCTCCCGTTTACCATGTCGGAGGCCCTGGGTTCGCTTCCTGGGGCCTCCTTGTGAGGGCAGGCCGGCCGGCCCGTGCGGCAGGGTAGGCTGATGCAGCAAGACCTCACAGTAGGAAGCAGGTGTGGCTCAATAAATAGAGGCCCTGTTTACCATGTGGGAGGCCCCGGGTTCGCTTCCCGGGGTCTCCTTGTGAGAGCAGGCCAGCCTGCGTGGCGCGGTGGGCTGATGCAGCAGGACCTCACAGCAAGGGCTCCCCCACACACACAGCGAATGGACACAGCAAACACAAGCAGCAAGGGAGGGGATAAATAAATAAATTAATTAATTAATTAAAAAAAAAAAAGAACGGTTAACTGCATCCTTGGCTCTATTTTCTATTTTTTATACTTACTTCAACTTTGTCCTTCATTTCTCATTCATATATATATATAAATTTCCCTAACAATGGGTTTCAACTTGATAAAAATAGAAATTCATGGCTGCTGATTGTCCTTAAAATATCAAAGATAAAAAAGGAAAAATCCTTTATTAACAAATAATTTGTTGAAAGGTATTTATTTTTGTGAATATAAAAGTGTGGCCGTGTTAGGAAAACACTTCTGTTTGAGAAATTACTGAAAGTGAAGTAACTTATTCTCATGAGTCTGGAAGTGTGTAGCCCTTGATATTTTCTTGGTTTCTTTATTGAAACATTTTTAATACAAGTTTTTAATTAAAATGCAGTTTATTAAAAATTCATCATATTACATCACGAATGAAAGATCTAGTTGTATGAAATATAACTGGAAGTTTGGGGGTTGCTATTCAGTATCAAGATATTTATGGAGAAAATATAAAGGAATAACAGTGAACTTGCTAATGTTTGTTCAATTCAATGGTTAATCACTCAAATTAACACTTCATTGTGTTGTGTGTACTTAGGTCATTTTTATTTTAATATATATATACATTTTTGGATCATGTAGCTTTATCAAACACTGTAGAGGTAGTACAGGGAATTCTCAAATAACTTTCCTACAGTTTCCTTTAATGCTAACATCTTATATAATTACAGTGCATTTACATTAGCATTAGTACACTATTATTAACAAAACTATAGACTTTATTCTGAGTGCTACTAATGTCCTTTTGCCATTCCAGGACCCAATCCAGGATATTACATTCCATTTAGACTTGAACCATTTTGGGAAAATATGGTGAGCATTTGAAAGCATAGGATTCATATCAAACATACTTAGAGTTCCAAGTTCTGTGTATAACCTGTAAAATCTATACTTTTGGACAAGAAGTGTCCAAAGACTCATTTTCTTCATTTGCAAAACAAATTGTCATAGTATGCAATAATATCTAATTCAGAAGGATACTGTGATGATGCAATAAAATGATCAGTGCAAAATATTTACACAGTGCCTGATACATACGTTCTCAAAAACTGTTCACTTCCTAACAGGGCTTCATGTTGTCTTTTTGCAAACTCTCAACAGTTAGTTCTTAGCTTCCTATTTGTCTTAGTGTGCTAAAGGTTGTCGATGCAAGACACTAGAAATGGGTTGGCTTTTATAACGGGAATTTATTAGGGTTGAAGCTTACAGTTCTGAGTCTGTGAAAATGTCCAAATCAAGGTATCATCAGAGATGCTGTATCACCAAAGGTCAGCTGCTGGTGATCCTGGACACTTGCCATGTGGCAAGGCAAAATGGCAGCCAGTCTCTGTCTTCTCTTCCAGGCTCACTTTCTCCCTGAGCTCTGCTGGGGGCAATTGGGAACATGGCTCATCTCTCCCCTCTCTTTTGGGACTCATTGCTTCAGCATTGGTCTGCTCTGCTGATTCCAACCATTGGCTTTTCTGTCAGCCTCTTGGGGTTGCTGTTTCTGCAGCTACTTGCAATCCTGGAGTCCTCTCTCACATGGCAGGGTGAAATGGCAGCTTTTCTTTACCCTTCTCCAGTATATATAGGACACCAGTAAGGGATTAAGACCTAACCTGTGCTTCCACAATCTAATCAAAGGTCCTTAACTTAAGTGACCCAATCAAAAGTCATCTAATCAAAAGGTCCCTTAATTGAATCTAATCAAAAGACCCCATCTATGATAGGTTCTTTTTCAGAACAGGATTTTCTAGGGTCCACAAAATACTCAAACCAGGACAATATTGGAGATTCCCATCCCAAGCAAAAATTTGACATCTGGCAACAAGTGCTAGGAAATGCAGAGTGATGCAGGATAGAGGGAGCAGGTTGTGTGCAGCTCTGCCTGCAGTGGCCTGGGATTCATAATGGTAGCAAATGGCAAATTGAGCAACAGCTTTTCAACCTGTACTATGGAGGGTGCTTTGGATGGTGGCTATTTTATGTGGAACAGCATTCAGCGGACATGGACGGACTACAAGGAGACCTGGCAAAGTGAACCATACTGCATAGTGTTATTGTATTGTTTAAAATTGGTAAAGCATTGTTTTGATCTATAATAAGGATGTTCTTAATGTTTAGGAAGGAAATTCATAATTTCAGGCATCAGTTCTATATTTCCTGTTTGTAGTATTCTGCTTAGATTAATTTTAGGAAAGTTCATTTCAAATGTAATTGAAATTTTACAATTTCTAGGCATTTCTCGAAGCTAACACCTTAAATAAATCTGAAACTTGAGGGTTTAAATTAATTTGGGATTTGGATTTTTATCTCATTAATTGTGTGCTTCTCATGCATAAAAATAAAATAAGTAAGGTTCTTAAATATTGGTCTTCTAAAGATATAATGGATCATCATTTAAAATTCCAGAAATTCATTTTGTTCTCATCTCTAACCTCAAATCATATGGTATTCAATAATCTCTAACCCCTCTTTTATTAATTTCAATGTTTCTTAGTCAAAACTGAATAATTAATCCAATCTTTGTTTTTACTGTTTTATAAATGAAGTTGATGATGATTTCTTTATTCCTTCACACATTTTGTTGTCTGTCTATTACAAATGATAAAGGTCTTAGGAAGCAAAATAAGTAAAAATGAAGGACATCTATTATATCACTTTATCACAGTAAAAATGAAATAGTCACACATGATGTGTAGAATGGCTTGCTAATTGTAATAACTTCATGCTTCCTAGGTTTGAAGATTGTTTCATTCTTCTGTTTGAGGGACAATATTACAAACAATAGATGAAAGTTGCTACCGTAGGAGTGATATAATAATGATCAAGTAAGAGAAACAATTCACTATTTGATCAAAATAACTGTTTCATTTATAATTCTAATATAACAACTAAATGAAAAACCAGTCCTCATTTATCTGCACTATTGCTATTATGCTAGCAATTTATTCAAAAATGTAGTTGTACCTTGGATTTTGCACTGAAAATTCATCTGTATAGTGAATTGTAATATCGCTGCTTTGAATAAAAATGTTTTTGCCTTCTATAAAACTTGTAGCTATTTTTTTCAACATAATTACCAATAATGAAAAAATCTAGTTCCTTTTGTAACTGCATGTTTTTGCTTCTTCTATGCTTCATTACAATAAAAAAATTATTTCATGAAAATCACCAGATTTAAACAGATACATGAAATTTCATTAAATTAGAATACTTGCCTGAGCAATTTTTACGATGAGCACAACACCTTTTCCTATTTATTCAAAAGGGTTGTTTGTCTGCCATGCTTACCAAAGAAGCTATAACTACTATTAATCTGTTATATATTTAGAATGAAAGTTAATTTATACTTTGGTGTAATGAGGGAAACTAGTCAATCATAAAAGCAAAATTATGAGTAATCACTGTCAGGACAAAAGAAGCAAGAGTTGATGAGTGAGCTGGTTGGAACACTGTTTTAGGAGGACATGAAACATGATAGCATAAAGAAATCATAAGACAATACCTAGCTGCTCTATATGCATTATCTTCTCTTTCAATTATAGTTTGAATATTGAAAACCATCATGTCTAGACATGAAAAGGTAGATTCTTGATTTATATTCTTTATATAACTTTATATTGCTTGAATCGTTACTTTGACCAGTTATTTCATTTGTAAAGAAAAAGACAATAATACCGAAATCATTCTCCTTTCAACAAACAAGGGCTTTATGATGATCTGTTACATGTGCTTTCAGAAAGATTCCTAGAGTTGTGAAATTGCATTACATTACTTGAATAAAATATCTTTTCTAATATAGTATCTTATAATCTATGTTTTTTTCTTCAAAATAATAGCAGGAGAAAGATGAAAGTTTTCTATTGGAAATCAGTGATATGATTATGTAGTCATTCAATGCTTTATCCACCATACTCTTACCAGCACTGAGCCAGATACTGTGGACACAATGATTAATGAGACAAATCCCCCAGACCTCAATTTGCTCCCTATATGGAAGGAGGATGTTATGACAGAATTATGTAAAGTGTTAAAAATTTCCAGAATAAAATACATCTTGCAAATATCACCTGGGACTTTCTTGCTCATTAATACATAGATACCAGAACTGAAGGATAAGAAATAATCTCTTCAACCTCATTCATACATACATTTTTTCTCTAGGAAAAATTGTAGGGACACACAATTCTTCAAGATAATCTAGATGCGATCAAATTTATTGAGAAATATGAAACTTATTTTTTTAAAGTGCAAAAAAGGCAAAGAAGTATTTGACAGTAACTTGTTCACTAACATACTTAAAGGGTATATGAAATGAGAGGGGAATGGATAGCATGGAATGCAAGATTTAGTGGAGCTTATCTAGTTCAGGAGGCTCCTCTGACCAGGTAAAATCATTCTCACCCTGTGTCACTTGCCTTTATGTTTCTGGGTCTTTCTTTCACACATAGTAAACACATCATTGTAGTGATGCATTGGTGCAATGACATGTCTCTGGATATATCAAGGTTTTATCTTCAATATATATCATAGTACCTATTTTAGTTTCCTTGATGCTAAAGCAAATGCCATTCAATGGGTTAGTCTAAACAATGGATATTTATTGGCTCATGGTTTGAGGCTATGATAAGTCCAAAATTGAGATGCCAGTAAGGTGATGCTTTCTTCCTGAAGACTGGCATTCTGATGCTGGCCGCTGGAAATCCTTGGTTCTTGGCTTTTCTTTTACAGGGCAATACAACTAGCAGTGTCTTCTCTTTCAAGGTTCAGGGTCCCATTGACTTTCAACTTCTTGTTTCCTGTGGCTTTCTCTCTCCATCTGTCTTAATTTCTTTCTACATATAAAGGACTCCATTATTAGGATTAAAATCCATGCAGTTTGAGTTGGGATACAACTTAATTGAAATAACCTCATCAAAAGTTCTTACTTTCAATGGGTTCACACCCAGAGGAATAGATTAAGCTTAAGAACATGTTTTTCTTGTTATATAGCTCCAGACTATCACCATACCTAACACAGAGTAAAGACTAAGTAAATATTTGGTAATTAATTGATCAGGGAAGCAGCCAGTTATAGTTTGATACTAACAGCACTAAAAATTGACCAGATACTTAACAATCTTTGCTCTGGATATGAGCTCTCTTGTAAAATAATAAATTAAAACATGTCTCTCTATTGTAATTCCTTCAAAAATAAAAATTGTTGACAGCCAAATAATCTGCTAATCAAGTTTAACTGTAAGGAAAAATACTTAAATTGAAACTATAATTTATAAATAAACACTTCTGAATTTAGTTAATATGAAGCAGATTATAAGAGGCCAATATTTTTGTTGCAACAGCTGAAGTTTGTTTCTGAATCTTTGTCATTAAGGACCAGTTCTGCAAATGTTCTAATAAGGAGATTGTTATTCTTCAGAGCCCTGATTCACATATCAGCTTTATCACAATTTATATTTTTGGGGTCAGTGTCTATTTTGGGACTCTGTTTCAAGTCTCTTGAAACATTTGTCAGTAAGAAAACAAAGGTGTCTATACAGCTGTATATTTAAATGCATGTGATGTGTGTGTATGTATTTGGAGGGAATTTTTATGTCTTCTTTTGGTTTAGTTACCTATTGAATTCTTGATATAGCCCCTTAGAAAATTTCATTATCAGATCTACACATTCATGTCAAATTGATTTTCAACAAGGGTGCCAAGTCAATTCACTGGGGAAAGATTAGTCTCATCAACAAATATTGCTGAGAAAATTGGATATTCACATGCACAAGGGTGATATTGGACCCTGTAGCAGTTTGGTTTTATTTATGAATTCCAAAAAGAGATATTGATTATATTTGTAAACTGGTCTGTTCCTCTGGATGAGATACCCCTTTGATTATATTAAATTCAGAGGTTTCACTTTTACTTTATTAAATCAAGATTAGGGCTTTGATTCGAGCATGTCATTAGGGTGACTCAGTTTGAGTCCCTGCCCCCTTTGTGGGCTATATAAACAGATGCTCAATCACGGAGACAGAAGCAGGAGCAGATACACAGGAAGAGAGATAAGCCGTTCATCTGATAGTTTGCAGCTGAAGAGACCATAGCACTGAGCAGCTGAGCAAGCCCAGAAAGGAACAATCCCCACAGGAAAAGAAATGAGCCCTATGCCAACCTACAGCTGAGATCTGAAGAAGCTGGCCCCATGGAGCCTTAAGAAAAAGAGGAAGGCTGAACCTGTGCAGACATCACACACCATCTTGCTCCAACACGCTACAACAGACTTTGGTGAGGGAAGTAACTTTGAGTTGGACTCTTTAGGGCCTTGTAACTGTAAGCTTTTAACCCCAAATAAATACCCTTTATAAAAGCAAACAGATTTATGGTACTTTGCATCAGCACCCTTTTGGCTGAGTAATACAGATCCTTACCTCAGACCATTATACAAAAATTAATACAATTGGATCAAAGACCTAACTATAATAACTAAAATCATAAAACTCATTGAAGAAAATCTTCCTAGAGAAAATCTTCAGGACCTTGTATTGGCAGTGGATTCTTACACATGTCACCAGAAGCATGAACAATAAAATAAATAATAAATCAATTGGAATCATCAAAATTAAACACTTCTGTGCATTAAAGACATTATCCTGAAAGTGAAAAGACAACCTAGAGAACAAGAGAAAATATTTGGAAATATTTTCCAAATACTGATAAGTATTTAATATCCAGAATACATAAAGAACTCCTACAACTCAATAACAAAAGAAAAATAATCTGAACATTGGACCCAAAAATAGCAGGATATACATTCTTTTCAAGTGCACATGGATTGTTCTCCAGAATAGATCACACATAGGGTCACAAAACAAATCTCAATAATTTTTTTTTTTTTGAGGTACCAGGCCCGGAGACTGAACTCCTGACCTTGTATGTGGGAAGAAGGCACTCAAACATCCAGCCACATTGGCTCCCTGGTTTTTTCACTTGTTTGTTTGTTTTGTTTTTGGATGGCACTGGGAACCAAATCTGGGACCTCCAATGTGGGAAGCAGGTGCTCAACCACTTGAGCCACATCTGCTCCCATTAAAAAATTTTAATATTGAAATTATACACGATGCCAGGCCCCGCAAGTGAGTGAGCCATCGGGTCCCATGCTCAAGTGCGCCACCAGGCCCTGTGAGCGGGTAAGCCCCCCAGGCCCCGCACATGGGTGTGCCATCAGGTTCCATGCATGAGTGTGCATCAGGCCCCACATGCCACACAGCAAGATGATGACGTAACAGGAGAGTGACACAAGGGAGAACCAAGACAAGACGTGCCGAAAAACCAGGAACTAAAGTGGTACAGGTGGTAGGATGCCTCTTTCCCACATCGGACTTTCCAAGGATCGAATCCCAGTGAAGACAGGAGGAGAAGGATGAGAAGAGAGGGCAGGAAATGGACACAGAGAGTTGCCCAGAGAATGGACACAGAAACAGAAAAAACGGTGGGGGTGGCGGGGGAGGATGGATAAAAGTAAGTAAGTAAATAAATAAATGCTTAAAAAAAAGTATAGGGGAGTAAGATACAGACTACAGTTAGTAATAATATTCTGACGATGCTCTTTCATAATTTCTTAACAAATGTTTCACAATAATGCAAAGTATTTGTGGTAGGGTGATGTGTGGGAGCCCTGTATGATGTTAGGCATGTTTGTTTTGTAAGTTTACAATGTTTACTGAACACTTATTATGTATGTTCATGCATGAATGATATAAATTGTTAAAAAAAATTATACAAAGTATCTTCTCTGACCATGTGTTGGTTTGAACCGTATGTATCCCCCAAAAAGCATGTTCTTATATATAATCCATTCCTATGATTGTGGACCCATTGTAAGTAGAATCTTTTGATGAGGCTACTTACAGTTTTGATGAGGTGTGACCCACTTCATTCAGGATGGGTCTTAATCATCTTTCTGGTGTCCTTTGTAAACAGGATGAATACAGAGAGAGGGAGAGAAAGCCATGGAAGCCAGACTGAAAGCAACAAAACCCGCAAGTGAAGGGACAGACCAGCAAATGTTGCCATGTGCCTTGCCATATGACAGATGAGTGCAAGATCGCTGGCAGCAAAAAAAAAACCATCATTTTAATGATGCCTTGATTTGGACATTTCCATAGCCTCAAAACTGTAAGCTTGTAAGCTAATAAATTCCATTGTTAAAAGCAAACCCATTTCATGGTATCTGCTTAAAGCAGCCTAGGAAACTAAAACAAACCATAATGGAATGAGTCTGGAAATCAATAACAGGCAGAGAACTGTAAAATCTACAAATATATGGAAGTGAAATAACACACTTTTAAACAATCAATGTGTCCAAGAAGAAATTACAAGGGAAATTAGTAAATACCTTGAGACAAATTAAAATGAGAATACAATATCTTAAAACTTATGGGATGCAGCAAAAACAGTGTGAGAAGGAAATTTATAGCTCTAAATGCTTATATTAAAAAAAAAAAAATACTAAAATTAAAGACCTAACTTCACACCTGGAGGAACTAGAAAAAGAATAACAAACAATACCAAAAGCAAGAAGCAGGAAAGAATTAACAAGATTAGAAGAGAAATAAATTAAATAGAGAGTAAAAAAAACAATAGAAAGCATTAACAAAAACAAAGGATGGTTATTTGAAAAAATGAATAAAACTGACAAACTCTTAGATAACTGGCAAAGAAAAGAAGAGAGAAGATGCAAACAAATAAATCAGGAATGAGAGATGGACATTACTACTGATCTCACAGAAGTTAAAAAAAAAAAA
>JAQZBX010026109.1:0-29135 GCA_029593785.1 Cabassous unicinctus
CATTCACTGGGCAATTCTCTGTGTCTGTTTCCTGCCCTCTCTTCTCATCCTTCTCCTCCTGTCTTCATACTGGGATTCGATCCGGGGGACCTCCAATGTGGGAGAGAGGTGTCCTACCACCTGTGCCACCTTAGTTCCTGGTTTTTCGGTGTGTCTCATCTTGGCTCTCCCTTGTGTCACTCTCCTGTTATGTCATCACCTTGCTGCGTGGTTCGGCAGGACCTGATGGCGCACCAGCGCACCTTCTATATTTTTCTTTATTTTACCAGGAGGTCCCAGGTATTGAACCCAGGTCTCTCCATATGGGAGACAGACGCCTAACCATTTACGCCACATCCGCCCCCCTTTTCATGAGCTTTTTGGCCATTTGGATTACCCCTTACTTTGACCAACAAGATCGGGGTGCATAGATCAAGAGCAAAAACTTTCCCAATAAAAAATAAAGTTTATTATATGAAAAAAAGCTTCCCCAAACCCTGTTGGTCACCACAGACTGGTGGGTAGAAGCACAGACGAAGAGGGAGAGGTGCAGATTTGCAGTCTTTGCAACTGAGCTGCAGGAAGGGGAAACCTGGAGAGAGGCGAACAAAAGGCTAAGGCAGTTCACACAGTCAAACTGAAACCACAGGTCACACAGGGCTTCACCATCAGCAGGAGGATTTCCTGCTGACAGATGCCACCCTGCCCCTCCCCTATACTGCCTTCCTGCAAACAGCAGTTCTAGAGTAATTCCATTCACTCAAAAATGAGCAATTATCTCAAGGAGCCAGCCTGAGACAATAAAGGGGGAAATGAACAGGGAAGCCCATTGGCAGATGACAAGCACACAACAGAAAACCTCTGAGCAAATCACATCACAACCAAGCACATCTCCAAGAACCAAGGATATGGTCATCTCAAGAAAATAAGATTGAGTAGAGATACGAAGGCTCAAGAAGAAATAACAAGATAATAGGTGGATGTGAGGATGTATTGACATTCAACGCTGTAATTGTAAGAAACTTTCTTGTAATAAAAACCATTCTTGAAACTACAGATTGAACTGGCACACTGTGTCGGAGTGTGTGGTGGTGGTTTGGGCAAGATGGGTGCTGGAAAACCAGATAAAACAGTCAACACCGAAAGTAGTTCTTGGACTCTGTAGAAAAAGAAAAAATTAGTTGGTTATCTGGACAAAAAAATCAAGTCACCTATACAGGAAGATGTTTTAAAGGCATTGGAATTTCCCAGCTTAAAGGAAACCTGCGATAGATCTTTTTACAAGGTCAAGAAGCCTTTGGTAAAGTGCATAACAACAGTCTAATTTGTCTGAATTTTGCATAGTACATTTTTAGATAAATCACCATGGGGCATTTGGCTACACCCTTCCCTGGAGTGACCACACCAAGTGGACACAAAAGAGTTTTTTGGGAGGTGCTGTTGGCCTCTCTTTTGATCCCAGTTTTCCTCCTCATTTCCGCTCCATTCTGGCCCAAGCACCCACACTCTCAGAAGGCCCCCACACCCCAGTGATGCTGGCTCCAGGCACCCCATACTCTGTAGACGTCTCCCACCAGAAACTAGCCTTGCCCTCGGATCCTCCTCTTCTTCTGAGCTCTGCTCTCGGCCTCCCACAGTGACCACGGATGACGTGTCGGTGAGAGTAAAAGACCTAAATGGAGCAGTTAGCATCTTTGGGAATTTGGTGAAGTTGAGGGACCTTGTCTCAGGAGAAAAATAGAAATGCCACCTTTCCCAGCTGAGCCTTTGGTATCTAATACAGACCCCTATAGCTCATGAGTCAGGAGGCTAATGGCCCTGCCAATGGAAATCCCAGGGAGCCTGTTTTCAGAATAAGTTTTCGTGGAACCTGAGAAACCAGGTGTATGGAGCAGCTGCCACCTCTTTCTCTGTCTTGTGAAAGGCTCGAAGGTTTGCAAGGAGCATGGCAGGACTGATGCAGGCAGGGCCAGTGGGAGGGGCTGCCCTGTCAGGCAAAGTGGGTCTCAGGCTAGTCAGCCCGGCTGCCAGAACCTGTGGGCAGCCAGGTCTGGGGGCACTCTGAAGGATGCACAGGTAAACCAGAGAGGGCGGGAAGGGGGCTTCCAGTGACATGGTCTCCTCTGGAAGGGTCATTGTGGTGATGAGAGCAGGCCTTCCACTAACTGACCACTTGCAATAAGATAAGGGCCTCTGCATTTTCTCACTGGTCCATCAAGACAAAACACTCTTATCATTTTCCTCTTTTTGCAGAGAAGAGAGATGAAATAATTTGCCTCCAGTCACATAACTAGTAACTGGTGGTCTGGGATTTGAAGCCCGTCTGTTGAATCTTAGAGGTCAAGGTCAAACCCAAAGTGAGCCATAATGCTGTGTAGCCTCTTAGGGAATGGGAGGGCCCCAGTGAATGCCCTTGCTTTTCAGTCCAGCCGTCAGCAGTTGGCTGCGCAGTGGGCAATGCAAGAGCATTTCCTGCCATATGCATTCCACCCCTTAAGCAATGTGATACATTCAAAGCCATGGGAATGGGTCAGATGTCACCTAATTAATTGAGGCCAACTTGCAGTTCTTCTCAAGCTAAATCGCTAATGGAAGGCACTTGGTCTCTTAGGGAAGCTCTCAGGAAGGTGGTACAAGTGAATCTCCCCCAGGGTTAGGGGAGGACAGAGAGGCTCTCGTGGTCCTGGGGCTTCAGCCTAAGTTTTCTCTTCCTGAGGAAACGCTGATGCACAGCAGGGCTGCATTTTCTCCTTGAAATGGAGCCACATCATAGCTCAAATTCAAGGAAAAAACGCAGGTAGCAAGCATTTAAATAAGCACGGTATTCGTGTCTCAAAGCTGCCGTAACAAAGTGGGTGACTTGAAACAACGAGGAAGGACTCTCCACATCTGGCAGCGCCTGAAACACGGGTTGGCAGGGTTTGTCCCGGCTTGAGCGCTGAGTGAGAATCTGTCCCCTCCCCTGGTCCCTGCTGTCACTGGCCACCCCTGGCTTGTAGACGCACCACTCCCACCTCTGCCTGTCTTCACGTGGGTTCTCCTCTCTGCATCTCTGTGTCCAGATTTCCTTTTATCAAGACACCAGCCCCTGGATTAGGGCCCACGCTAGTGCAGTGTGGCCTCTTCTTAACTCGACGGCATCTGCAAAGACCATATTTCCAGATAAGGTCACTCACAGGGCCTGGGGTAAGGACTGCAATGGATCTTTTTGGGGGACATGGTTCCACCATAACAATAGCCATGGGTCTTGATGTGGGGAGCCCTGTGGGACTAAGGCACCTCAACCGAGGAAGCTGAACGTCTGATGCTTGCCTATGTTTTAGGAAAATACTACAGGCCAGACCTGAACTTCCCCTGCAGTCTGCCCAGACGGAGGAATGGTATCAGGGACTTCGAGAATGACCCGCCGCTGTCGTCATGTGGAATCTTCCAGTCCAGGCTTGCAGGTGTGTTTGACGGCCTGGTAACGATATCAGAGCAATGATTACAGAGCACAGGTGCTGAGTCCTTATGACCTGACGCCGAGGGCAGCTTTAGCTTATCTTCACTCTGCTTATGAGGAAGCTGGGGCACAGAGAGGCCAAGTAACTCACCCAAGGTCACACAGCTAGTAAATGGGAATGCAGAGATTTTAACCAGGAATGGGTGATTGACAGATTCAGGAGGTTGAAACCAGAAATGGAAGGTGAGCGTAGAAAGAACAAGAGAGGGGAGGAAAAATCAATGACTGCTGAGCGCACTAAGGATGTCATTTTAAAAACAGAGTCCCCTCATTGGTTTTACTCTGAAATGTCACTTTTAGCTTTTGTTTTAGGTCTGGGCCTTTAATGCCACACAATGGCCTCTTTTAGAACTGGAGAGACCACGGAGTTCATCTGGTCTTCATTTTATGAATTAAGGAACTGAAATCTAGAGAGGCAAACCACACAGCTGGGTAACTGAAGGAAGTGAGCAGAGCCTGACCCTCCTATGCCTCTCCCAGTGGGTGCTGGCAAATGTCTAACAACCAGCTCTCGGGGCAGGGAGGTGAAGCCCTGGTTTGTAGCATTTGCTGATTTCAGTCATGTCAAAACTGCACTCACGCCATAACTGACTTCAAGCTGCCAATAAGAGGTCATTGGACGTGGAGTTGGGAAGATACACACACAAGTCTGTGTGAGCTGGCTCCACACACCATAGCACACTGTGGTCTGTCCACGCTGTGTGTGCATGGGTGTGTGCATGCGTTTGCATGCACGGGTGTGTGCGTACCACATGTGCCTCTACATGTGTGCATCTTAATGTACTTTGCAGGTCTGCATTTCATGCCTGGTGGTTGGCTGTCAGCCGATCTCCATGTGTGTGCATTTGGGAGTGTCTGTGAATGGGTGCACGTGTGAGCAACTGTCAGCTTCCAGCAAACCTCACTGGCAACTGGAAAACTCAGTGTTTCTCCTGCAGAGACCACCTTCTTTCTCAGAAACAGGGAGACCAGGCCCTTTAATAGTGCAGGAAGAAATATGGTTTACAGGCTTGTCCTTCCATGAACTTTGGGTGGTTTTCTATTGATGCCTAACAATTGCCCCAAACTTAAACAACCCCTTTTATTAGCTCGCAGCTCTGTAGTTGGGTGGCAGGACCCTCTGAGATCCCGAGCAGAGGATCTCAGAGAGCTGGGCTGAGTTCCCATCTGGAATTTCTTGGAAGCAGCTCTAAACGCATTTTAGTTGTTGGGAGACTGTGGTTCCTTGGGGTGTAAGGCTGACTGATAACAAGGGGCTGTTACCGAGGCGCCATCTCCACCTCTCAAGGCTGCCCGCCCTGCTTGCCACGTGGACCCCTCCATGTGTGATGCCAGCGATGCAGAATTTCTCATACATTGGGTCCCTCTTGCTTTATATCCTTCTGACTTCTGTGGCCAGCTGGAGGAAACCTCTGCTTGGAAGAGCTCACCTGAAGGGGTCCTGCCCCCCCAGGGTAACCTCCCTTTCTCCATGCAATGTGACCATGTCACGGGAGTGACATCTCATCCCAGTCACAGCATCCTTCCACATCCAAGGCGATCTCACACGGGGCATGTACACAAGGGGGCAGCACTCTTGGGGCGTCTTGGGGTCCTGCCGGCCACAGGTAGGAAGCCAGCTGCCACCCCTCACAGGTGAGAATGGTGACGGGGCATGTCCCACGTGCTGCTTTCCAGGGGAAGCGCTGCTGGACAGTGGCATCAGGATCACGTCTGTCTTCACCTCTCCAGCGCTCCGCTGCGTGCAGACAGCCAAGCACATCCTGGAAGGTCGGTGAGAGCTTCAGTGAGAGTCTCGTGTTGCTCTGAGTCCATGGTTATTCTCAAGGGGAGAGGGGAGTGAGCGGAGGTAAGAATTTGAGGAATGGCAATGAGTGGCCACGTAAAAAGCATAAAGCACTTACACAGCAGCCCTCCAAGAGCTGCTAGCAGGCCCGGTCCCACGACTGATTCTTGAATGCAATGTCATCAGGTCGGTGAGAGCTCGTGGAACTGACTGCCAGGAGCCTGGCATCGTCTTTTTCACCTTTTAGAAAAACACCTGGAAAGAGCCATTCAAAAACCTAGAGCCCTGGGAATTCCTATGGTCCCTTCTAAGTTCAAATGCATGACTTTCCCTGGGCAAGGAACTCTGCTTGAGGAGCTCTCCAGCACCGTCAAAGCTGATCTCCATTAGGAGGTCATTGGCAGCTACAGCTTCCAGAAGAAGCAAGTCCCTGCCCAGAGGAGGCAGCCTGGTTGGGAGCCCCTGCTCTGCTCCTCTCCCTGAGGCCCTGACCCCTCCTTGTGTGGGGGAGGAGGGACCGCTCAATACCCAGTGCGCTTGATTGGTTCTATGCCTAGAAAGATGCTGTTATTTTCCCACTAATCTTCCATGCTAGTCTGATTCTGGTCTTTGACTAGCTGCTTGCTGGTGAGTGTATGGGAAACATCATGGATTGCACTGCTCATGCCTGGCCAGCACTTTAATTTTGCAGCTAAGGGTTTCCTCCCACCCAGGGCTTCAATTTTCCCAAAATGTGAAATTCCTTCTGGTAGTGACCTCAATATTCCTTTTCTACCCAACCTCCTCAACATGGTAGCAACATAGGAACAAAAGGAAGATGAATATTCTTTTGGCTAACCTTCATCACAGAAGACAACATCCTTAGAGTTTCAAAATTTTTTGTAACCTTATTCCTCCTTTGTTATAATTCATGGCTCTCTTCATACTTAATATATACAATTCCCTTTTTTTGTGAAGATTTTCCTGGCTTCTATTACTTCTGTCTCTTGCATACAAAAGTAAAAGCTCTTAAATTTATTTTTTGACAATGGCAATTACTTTAACATGGTATCTCATTGCCTTCTTACTCTATAAGCAGAATATTGGGAACATACTAATGGCTGGAGCCTTTTTAAAGGATGCAGGTTTATCAATTCTGTATTAGTTTAGAAAAACAAGGATACCCAGCTCTCTTGGTTTTCCAGGCTGCTTTGACAAATAGCACACAATGGGTTGGCTTAAACAAAAGAAACTTATTGCCTTGTGGCTTTGGAGGCCAGAAATCCAAACCAAGGTCTCAAGAGGCATGCTTTCTCCAGAGTCTGTAGTGTGTGGTCCTGGCTCAGCCCAATCCTGGGGGCTCCTTGGCTTGCACCTCTGCCTCTGTCACATGGCTTCTCCTTCTGGCTCCTACTTTTCAGGGTCAGTCTTCTGTGTCTCTGTCTAGATTTCTTCTGTTAGGGCCCCCACCATATGGATTCAGGCCCACCCTGATTCTGTTTGGTCTGGTCTAACTGAGACCTAAGAAAATCCTATTCACCAACAAGTCCACACCTTTACGCACGTTAGCATCTTCAGCCTATTTACAAGTGGGTTCACACCCATGGGAACTCGGATTCAGGCCTGAGCAAGTCTTTTATGGGGAGCACAATTCAATCCCCAAGACCTACCTCCTCTGTAGGTCCCAACCATGATCAACCACCTGTTTTTAGGACTTGCATCTGAAATGCTAGCATGCTAGACTTTATTTAAATGCCAGGTCATTGAATGTCCATATGCACATTCTGTGGGTTATTTTACATCTGGGGCCACACCCCTCATGGAAACCCTCCAGATTGTTTCTGCCTCAAGTCTACTCACAGTGGAAAGGAGCACATTGCAGGCTGGCAAGAGAGCTCAGGAGCCTGTTCATCTTGGTTTGACATAGGAGCCCACTCCAATGGCGTGGACTGCATTTGGGAAATGATTCTATCTTCAGCCTTTGAGTTTAATGACACTTTCTCCATTTTGAATAAAAACATGAAGGTGTCCCCCAATCAATAAAAGATGACCTTACTTAATAAGTCTTTTTATCAGCTAAGGTACAGAATGCTTGGGAAGGGTGAGTTGCAAGGAGCAGAACAGTCCAGGAGATGGTTTCCTTCCACCTACTGTAAGTTTTTATTAGGATGGTGTTCCCTGACTTGGCCACATCTTTTCCGTTGATCACTGCGTTGGCCAATTCCTTACTGGTCTGCTCTCATCTTCGCCCACAGTTTTAGTCCCGAGGCCCATGGAGCTGGGTTTAGCTGTAGAGCTGCATTGGCTGATCAGGTTGATCACCCAGGATGGGTCTGCTGGTAGGGGCCCCATCCCAACTCCCAGTAAGCTCCACCAAGCTCCCCCACTGACATTTATTGGGGTCTCCTGCTGTCTGTACCTTCCTGACGGACAGAGGATTATCACTTTTCAGGTGCCTCCCACCTCTCCAGCAGTTTTGTCTCAGAAATAGCCCAGCTGTGTTTAATCACAGGACAATATTTGCCCTGAAAAATCACATTTTTTTGAGTATTACTTAGATGTGTGTTTAAGAGTCTGGAATGTAGAATGAAAACTATTTACAAAGTTCCAAAATGAACGAAGAAGATGGTAAACACTTGTATCCTCTTGAATGCAGAGCTCAGGCTGGAGAAAAGAATGAAGGTAAGAGTGGAACCTGGAATCTTCGAATGGACAAAATGGGAAGCCGGCAAAATCATCCCAAACTTCATGACACTGGCAGAGCTGAAAGAGGCAAATTTCAATGTCGACGCTGATTACAGGTATGCCGTTCTCAAGTCCACTGCTCCAGAGACTTTTCTAGTTCTCTTCCCGCGTCTGACTCTTTGCCATCACAAAACCCTTCTAGTGTGCAATAAAAATGCATAGTTGACATTGCACTGCAGCCAGTTGCCAGTTTTTGAACGCAAAACTGGGGTCTGCCTGCTGGCTGTGAGCCAGGCCTGGAGGTCAACCGTGTTGAAGGCCGTGCTCCTTCTCCAGCTGAGCCCCTCGACTGTGCCCGGGCGGCCGCGAACCCCTCTCTGCTCTTTGCAGGCCTGTGTTTCCGCTCTCCTCCCTGGCGCCATCCGAGGGCTACGACAAGTACGTCCACAGGTGCTCGGTGAGCATAGAACACATCGTCAGCACCTGCTCTCAGGACGGTGAGTGCTCCCACCGCCTCAGAGGGAGCTCCCCCACCCTGGGGTTTGGGGTCTTACCACTGGGCTGGAAGGAAACTGGCCGATCTTCTGAACCTAGTCACGCCCCTACCCCCAGCCCCCACCAGTGGAGTCTGACATCGCAGCCCCAGCAGTAATGGGGTGCCCAGGTACATACTCACTGCCACCCCCAAATCTGGGCTGAGTGCCTTGAGACCCCGGGCAGCAGGGTCTACACACAATAGCTTATGGCATGGAGCGGGTGGAGCTCAGTGGTTGAGCACGTGCTTCGCGTGCACGAGGTCCCCAGTTCAAACCCTGGTACCTCCTAAAATCAATAAATAACTTATGGCCACTTCTTAGAAACCAAGAGACTAATATGTCAATGTTTAAGAAATTTCATTAATGTTGTTAGATGTGATTATGGCATGGGAGTTGTATGAGAATAAAAAAGTGCTTATCATTTGGAGATACCAACAGAGATACAGTCTACGGCATGATGTGGGACAGGCTTTACAGTACTGCAGGGGGGAAGGGGGTGGGGTAGAGACAGATGACACAAGTTTGGCAAAATGTTAACAATCATTGGAGCTCGGTGATGGGCACATGGGAATCATTAAACCTATCTTTTGTGTATATTTGAAAATTTCTATAAGAAAAAGTTAAAAACTAATCCTATATAAATTTAAGTTAGCAAGTGTGTATTGAACACAACTATGTGCCAGACCCCACATAGAACATTCTGAGAAAAACATAGGAGTTCCGAAGGCCATCGGGGAAAGAGGCACAAGCACTCGCAAGGTTAAGTGACATTAAATCGCATGAGGGCGTTTAAGGCGGGAGAACGGACACCACCACGCCCGCTTTCCCCCACGTGTTCTCTGTCCAACCCTCGTCCCCGGAGAGGCCCCAGGGACAGCGGGGGCTGCTGGCAAGCAACTTGGGGGCCAGCCGAGCACCTGGCCTCCCCCCGGCGAGGCCCGGAGCGCCCGGGGATGGCAGACGCCGTGAGACAACTTGCAGGAGAGAGACTCCAGCCTTGCTAACGCAGCAGTCCCCAGACACACCTGAGCGGGAAGCTCCTTCACTGCCTGATTTGACCAACCAGCACCCTGGGGCACACACTTTCAGAAACCGTGCCTTGGTGGCATGTGATGAATTGTCCAACTCATCATTCACAATTATTGCCACAGTTTCTCAGAAGAAGGGAAATGAAATGAAAGCTTTAAACTACACAACCGGGACCCCATCTTTGGAGCTCCCCCATGTCAAGCCTCCATCCTGCGCTGCATTTCCATGTTCATAGGATGGTCTTCTTTCCAGGACTGCCCATCACAGGCTCCCTAGGACCACGAGCTATTCCAGAACGCAGGTCCATTGCTGTCCGGGCACTGCTTGCTGCAGGGTGCACGGAACTCATTCACACATGGCCCCAGCATGCGTGGCTTGGGCTCTGGGGCTGCAGCATTTGAGTGGTAGAATGAACAGGATTTGGAAGGCAAAGGCCGGCCCAGGAAAGGGCAGCATGAGCGAAGGCAGGGAGGTGAGAGGCAGGCAAACAAACAATCCAGCTGGGCTGGGGACAAAAGCTAGCAAGCACCAGTCACTGGCATGCACAGGTGCTTTCCCAAACCTCGCTTGTTAGGCACCTCCATTTACACGGGGTGGCTTTGAAGCTCAGAAGGCTCAGAGCCCCAGGTGCCCTGCTAGAGAGGGCAGGACAGGGGTCAGACCTACGGGTCTGACCAGCTCAGACCAACTCCTGGCAGCCATGCGGTGGCTTTGGGGAGCAAAGATAGGAATATGGAATTAACCAGAAACAACACAGCAAAAGTAGATTGGGGCGTCATCCTAAGCGTCACAATGGAGAAGGTACAGTCACGGCAGGAGACATGAATGAATTGCTCTGTTTCAGAACTACCATTAGAGGGAAGCACTCAGTTCTGATAGTCCCTGCCTGGAAGAGGTGGGGGCCTGGGACAGCTTCCCTGACCCACCAAGCCTGGCTCCGGTTTGTCCGGGGTGGAGCAGACTCACAAAGGTTTGCCTCCCACACCTTCCCCTGAGCTGGCTCGAGACACCTGGTGTCACCTGAGGGAGGCTCGTTCAGCCTCAGGATTCTGGATGTTCTTATCTAAGGCTCCTGGTGATAAATCTGAAGCCTCACAGATCTGGTCTGTGGCTTTCGGTGCCTGGGCAGCCACCCACGAAGGTGCATCCAGGGCATCTCCTTAAGCCCATCTGCTGGGCTCATGGGCAGCCACTGCTGCCCCCAGACCCTGCGTGAGAGTTGGGGTGTGCTCTGCAGAACCCTACACCACGCAAATGAGGCTCTTGCCAGCCACCCCCACCTCTCCTCTTCTCCACTTCTCCCCGCCCCTGGATTCCTCGAGGCTTGGGGGCACTCAAACAGGGTTCCACCCCGTGGCCTGGGGGCCCCTGGTCTCCTACAGGTGCTCTCCACACCTGCCTTGACCTGAGGTGTTCTCTCTTCTCTAGTGGGCGTCATCCTGGTCGTGAGTCACGGCTCCGCGCTGGACTCCTGCACGCGGCCACTCCTGGGACTACCACCGCGGGACAGTGGGGAATTTGCCCAGCAAGTGCGGAAGGTATGTGCACACGCTGCTCCTTGGGCTCCAGAGGCAAACACCCGAAGATGCAGGGTCTTCACATCCCCTTTTCAGAATGCACACAGGCCCAGCTAACCCAGCGCGGCAGGGACCTATCTGTCCCCCAAGAGCCTGCCCCTGCTCTTGCAAAGGACAGCGGCCAGCGGAGCTGACGGGAGAGTGTGTCCTTCTTTAGCACCATCGCCGCAACCTTGGTCACTTGCTGCTGGCACGATATAAAGAACAAGACCTACAGGGTTTTGTTGGTGTTTTTTTTAAGTCACATTATAATTCTTTGCAATTCCCGTAGTAAAACAGATGGTTCAAAAAGCAGTGAGCAATCTGGATGAGAAGTTAGAGAAAGGAGAAGCGCTGGGCTGGCTCCCTCTAGGGACCCAGGGACAGTTTATGGACGGAAAGGACCCTCCAGCCCTCCTGCCTTCACAGTGGTCGGCCACAGGACAAACGGGTTTGGAGTAGCTGCTGGGGTGCCTGGGTGCTAGATGGGGGCCTCCTAAATACTTGCTAAGAAGGTAAGCAGATGGCAAACATGGACACAAGGACAGAGGGGACTTGGTGAACATCAGCCCGCAGAGCAGAGCTCGGTTTTCATCAGAGAGGCAAAGGCAGGAGCTCAGACCCAGCCCTCTTCCCCGAAAACCTCCTCAGGGCTGGACTAGCCGCTCCCTGGTCTCTTTTGGTCAAATTAATCGACAGGTAACCACTGCACCTGCAGCTGGTGATGCACTGCTGACGACGGCACCCAGGACAGTGGGGTGTTCCTGACCTGCCGCCCTGTGTGAAATTGTCAGAGGACCATGGCCAGCCAGACCTTATTTGCCACAAGCTGCAGGCAGGAAAGTGTCACTGAGTCCCCCCCAAGGGCCTGGGGGCTGCAGAGGAGCCGCACCCCAGACCTGGACCAGCCACCGCCCGCCCATGCCCCTCTGAGCTCACCTCCTGCTGAAGAGTGAACGTGCCTTCCCGCACGCTGGGCGGGTGAGAATCAGAGAGCTCCTGCCTACAGGAGGCCTTCCAAGCCCGTGGTCATTCCCAGGTGGCAGCTGTCGACACCCTCTCTTTCCTTGTTCCGCTTTCCTCTGGAGCTGAGTGGAATGACATCTCCCGTCCAACGTGTCTCCCAGCTGGCGTTTCCTAGCTACGGCCCAGTGGTCCCCGAGCCCTCCAGGTTCCTGGGCCACGGTTGACGTCCAAATCAGAAGGTTTGAGTCCCTCTGGGGAATTCTGGGGACCCCACCTTCTGGCCCGTCCCAGCTGCCACCTGGTCCTGAAACGTTGTACTTGGCCTTGCAGATACCACCGTATCTCCCCAGCCCACAGGCTCCAGTGCAGTCAGCTTCTCTCCCTGCACCCCTCGCTCACCCTCGTGCCCCTGCACCAAGCCCCCCAGCCCGGGGCTCTCCTTCCGTGTGCTCACCCGACAAGGATGACGGCACTGCCCACGCCAGACGCTGGTCGGGAAATCCGTGTGGCCTCATCCCCTCCCATCTCCCGCCCCTCTCCTGCCCTCCCGAGATGCCAGCCTTGAACTTCCAAACTTGATGGACCACTTGGCGTTCCTTCCTCCACCCCCAACATGGGCTGGACTTGCCCAGGCACATCCAAAATTCACCAGGGGCTCGGCTGAGCCCTGGACCTCCAAGTGAGGGCAGCAGGAAACAAGCCTTCCAGGGCCTTGCCCTGCCCACCCCCTCCCGCCCACCCCCTGGAGCCCCACAAGCAGCAGGGAGTCGTCCCTGTGTCGGCGCCAGCCTCCGCTTTGCTCTGACAGAGTGTGCCTAGACATTACAAGGAGAGAGAGAAATAAGAAGGAAAAAGGAAACATACAATCAAAAAGGACTTTAAAATGAAGATTGGGTCCAACACAGTCATTTGAGAGGTGACGGCACTGAGGTCTAAATGCTCCTCTGAACTTTTTCTGGGATCTGCATCTGTGTGGCCCTGCGTGCAAGAGCGTGAGCCGCTCCTCAGAGTTGGGCAGGGGGCTCTCGGCCTCGCACTGCTCGGGGCTGCACAGTTCTTTGTGGGGGGCTGTCCGTGCACCGCGTCCCCGGCCCACCCACCCGATGCCACGAGCCGCGCCAGGCGTGGCCCAGTGCCCCCTTCCTGGCCGAGAACGGCCGCGGGAGACCTTGCGCCCTTCTCCAGGTGGCAGGCGCTGCGGCCACCGCCCTCCCGGGCAGCTTGCCCCCAAACCGGGCTGAGATCCACTGGCTCTTTAGGAAACGTAACGGATTTAAACCTCTGTTCCAGATCCCTTCTCTGGGTATGTGCTTCTGCGAAGAAAACAAAGAGACAGGGAAGTGGGAGCTGGTGAGCCCGCCCGTGAGAGGCCTGACCCACGGGGCCAACGCCACGTTCAGCTGGAAGACCTGGAGCCAGGCCAGCTAGGGCGGCGGCTGCGGGGTGCTGGCGGACCAGCCTCACCCTGAAGACGGGCAAGCGCCCGCAGAGCCTGCGGACTGCCGCTGTTGCCGAGGTATTTCGGTCACGCCTAACGTGATTTGCCAAAGCACGCAGTGCAATTTTACACTCCAGGACGTTCGCCCTCGGCTTTGACCTCTGTGCCTCCATGTGAGAATCCGCTCGCCTGCAAGCTGGCTGCGCAGAGCTGGGAGCAGAGGGCGGGTGGCGGGCCACGCTGCCAGCACGTGCCCTGGGGGCGCGGCATGATGGCAGAGGAAATGAGAAGCCATGACTCTAATTCCCAGGAATTTAAGACCCATCACAAATTTTCATAAAAGGATATATTTACTTTGTTTTGTATGTTCTTATTAATCAAGTTCCCATCATTTTCCCTTTGTCTTTTTCACTCTTTAATTTGCCCACACAGGCCCAAAAAGGTATAACGTTCCGTAAAATGATACAAGAAACCCACCCACCAGATTAAACGTGCGGAGCTGCTGCTTGGGGCCGTCACCCATGTATCAGCTTCCTCTTGCTGCAGCACAGACTCGGTGGCTTCAAACTACGCAGATTTATTCTCTTCCAGTTCTGGAGGCGAGAAGTCCTCAAATGGGACTTCTCGCCTCCAGGACTGAATGGACTGGAAGCTCCGGGGAGAACCCGTTCTTGCCATTTCCAGCTTTTAGAGGCTGCCCACGTCCCTTGGCTCGTGGCCCTGCATATGCCGTCTTCAAAGCCAGCAGCATAGCTTCCTCCAGTCCCTCTCTCCATCCCTCTGCTTCCGCTGTCACCTGCATCTGCTTCTGACACTCCTGCCTCCCTCTTATAAGGACCCTCCTCGGCACAGCTTTTAAAATCCTTAACCCCATCACATCTGCAAAGTCCCAGGTCCTGGGGCTGAGGATGGGGACACCCCTGGGGGGCCTGTGGCTCCGCTGACCACACGGCCGTCCTTCAGAACACACGGGGCCAGGTGTAAGGTCCCTTGGCGCAGGTCTCTCTCTCTTCTTTTTTTAAGACAATACCACGTACATGTCTGTGACATTTAAAAATTGTGCCCTTTGTGGAATGTCTTCAGCAATTATTGTGAAGTTTTTCTCACCAATGAGGTGTTTTTTTTTTTTTTCAATTGAGGCAAAATTCACATTGCACAGAATTAAACCTTTAGAAGTGAACTTTTCAGTGGCGTTTGGCCGTGCAAACTCCCCTGTGGAGGCCTTTGACCTCTCCTTTTCTCTCTTCTGATGGAGGGGAGGGAGGGTTAGAGGTGAGGGGAGTGGGTGCTGCCAGGCAGAGGAGAGAGAAGCCGGAAGAGGGGCCCCGGCACAGAGAGGCCGGCCCGGGACGCTGTAGCTCAGATAGGGGCACTGCCCAGGCACCTGGCAGGGGTCTCCCCAGTGGGTCCTCTCCCCCCCCCCGGCACCGGTCCCCCTGTTACCACAGCGATGTCTTCAGCTGCGAGTGAAAATCCTGCCGCGATGCAGTAAAAACTAGGTGGACCTTCCTTCTTCTATTTTTTTTTAATCAGAGAAGCTGTGGATTTACTGAACAGTCATGCACCAAGTACAGGATTCCGCCCACCGCCCACCACAGCCCTGCATTGGCGTGGAACGTGGTCACAGCCGAGGGAGGCGCATTTGAACGGCTGTCCTGTTAACCACAGGCCACGGCTTTACTGAGGGTCCCCTGGCCTCTCCCCTCCACCCCCGACCCCGTCCCGCTTCTGATGCTGTTTCATAATTGCAGATTGCTCAGTGGCCAAGTTGTCACTGGCCTTTCATAGGACAAATTCGTGATTAGGAACAAGAAGTTTTACAAGTCAAGCAGGTGAGATTTAAACCATGGTCACCGTGTCGGGTTGGGGCGCAGTGCCGCGGAGTCACCTACCCCGGGCTGAGGCTTGGTGATGGGAAGCCGGGAGGCTGCACAGGAGAACGACATGGCTTTGAATCTCAAATCTCCAGGCCAAGCAGGCGAGAAACAGCGCTTTCCTTCTCCTCTGTGACTTTGTCCTGACTGCAGCTGCCCTCCACTGCAGCGGCAGAGAGCCTCGCTCCCTCCGTTCTTAGGTGCCTGAGGCCTGGGCCCCAGGACTGCAGGAGGACGGCAGAGAAGGCAAAGTCTCAGTGGACGATGATCATTATTCGCTGTGACTTGTCAACTGGAACTAATAATAGACCAGCCAACAGCCCCTTGGCCCTCTCCTCTCCTTCCCAGGAGCTGAGACTCAGGCGCCTGTAAGCCTCGCCTGACCCCTGCTGCAGTCCTCGCGAGGTGGCCGCCCTGCCCCTTGGCCCTCTCCTCTCCTTCCCAGGAGCTGAGACTCAGGCACCTGTAAGCCTCACCTGACTCCTGCTGCAGTCCTCGCGAGGTGGCCGCCCTGCCCCTTGGCCCTTGCCCATGGGCTTCAGAAAACAGACTTCAGAAGGAACTCTCCTGCTGAGCTTGGTGGATGTGAATGCTGTTTTTGATGAGCCTTGTAGGGCATGGAGAAAAAGGAGGAGTTACCCGAGGGCCCTCAGCACCTCGGCTGGGGTGCCTGGTCCTGCCGCCCAGAGCCTCTGAGGGTGAAGAGCTGAGGGGAGTTCCGGGGCAGCCACATCTGGCTGCCAATCCCTAGCAAACACTCCACTGTCCTCATCGTGGAAGAAACAGCCATCATCATTCTCCACCAAAGCGCATCTAACATGAGACGTTTTTATATATGACTCATGCTGGTGGATTAAAAGAAAGAATAAAGGGAGTGGGTGCAGCTCGGTGCCTGAGCGCCTGCTTCCCAGGCACAAGGCCCCAGACTCAATCCCCAGTACCTCCTAAAACAATCAAACAAACAGAAACACCAGCTCTCCTGGACTCCCCAGGCTTCTCCCTGCCACACTGCCCCTCCCCGCACACAAATATTTCTGGCAGCCCCAGAGGTAGGGTGGAAGGAAGGCGGGGGGAGGCTCACAGGTGCCCAAGAAGAAGCTGTGGCTGCAGGCGCCGGACTTCCCTGCAGAACCCACCACCCTCTTCACCCCCCTTCCCTCGAGGCCCCTGGAGGCCCTGGGACCCCCCACACTCACTGCCCAGAGCTGCTAGGGCTCCAGGCCTCACGAGGCAGAGCTGTGCTGCTCTCTCCATAAACATGGAGATGGGGAAACGGGGGTAGGAGAAGCAAGACGGGGGGCAGGGGGCACACTTTGTCACCTGGGCTTGAGGTCTTGCAAAGCCATACAAACAGGCCCTGACCTCTAGCCCTAACTGCTCCTTCTACGTCTTCAGGCCTCAAAATCAGTCCAAGGAGCCCCCAGGCATGGGCGTAGGGACAGAGGCCATCCCATCCCTCCCATAGTCAAAGTCCCCTCTCCCCCAGCCCATGCAAAGAAACCCAATTGTCAGTATTTGCAGATGGTGGCAGCACATGCTGGGAAACCCCAAGAAAATCAGCTGACATGCCAGCACCCGTAGAAGAGAGCTCAAGCAGGAGGCTGAGCGCAAGCTAGAAATCCAGTAAGCAATAGCCTTCATGACCAACGGTGATGACAGAAAATACCCCATCTGCATGGCAATGACAACAAAACAGATCAAATGTCTAAGAATACATGTACTGAGAACTGAAGAGAACTTTAAAATACTACTGAGGGAACCTAACGCAGATTTGAATGGTTGGAAAGGCGTACCATGTTCTTGAATAGCAAGATTCAACATCATAAAGATGCCAGCCTCCCTAAATCAACCTGTCAAGTTATGCAACCTCAATAAACTCATGAAAAGGATATTTCAGGGAGAGATGAGTAGATTCTAAAGTTTGTGTGGAAAAATGAACATCTAGGAATGACAAAGATATTCTGAGAAAAGTGATAGAAGAAAAGAGAACTAGCTTAACAGATATTAAACATACAAAGTTTTTTTGTTTTTTTTTTAAAGATTTATTTATTTATTTACCGCCCCCCCCCTTGCTGCTTGTGCTGCTGTGTCCATTCGCTGTGTTTTCTCCGTGTCTGCTTATCTCCCCCTTGCTGTGAGGTCTTGCTGCATCAGCCTACCACACCGCACGGGCCGGCCTGCCCTCACAAGGAGGCGCCGGGAAGCGAACCCGGGGCCTCCCGCATGGTAAACGGGAGCTCTATCGATTGAGCCACACCCGCTTCCCATAAAGTTTTAATTATCAAAACAATGTGTAGTAGTGCTTAATTAGAGAGATCAGTGGTATAAATGGAAAGATCAGAAACAGGTTCTAAAATGCATGGGCATTGTATATGAGGAAGCTGGTGATCAATCAGTATGGTGAAGTTAGATGATTAAATAAATGATATGACCATTGGGTCACCATCTGGGGAAAGAGGTTGGAGTTGTTCCTCACTCCGTATACATACACATGTGTGCAAATCACAGATTTAAGTATAAAAAATGAAATTGTGAAACTAGTTGAAGAAACCATGAGAATCTCAAAAAAAAAAAAAAAATTATCTCAGAGTAGGGCAAGTTCTTTCTACACATGCCACAAACTCCAGAACTATAAAAGGAAAATTTGATATATTCAACTTAAAAATTTTTAAAGTCTGCTTAAAAAAAAAAAAAAGCACCATAAACAAAGTTAAAAAGCAAAAGATAAAGTATAAGATCTCTGTGCTAGTCCTGTAACCCAGTTCAAGCCCACCCCTGCGACGCTGCTCGCAGACCTCGCCCCTGGGTGCAGGGCGGGCACTGGCTGCCCGGCTCACTGCCTGCTTATAGGATGAGATTTGCTCGTGTAGACCTGGCTTCCCTCAATGGGTGGCAATTGTGACTGGGGGACATACGTCCCTGCAAGCCCCGGCACCCGGGGAGGGCGTGCCATTTGGTCATATCCATGACTAGCGGTTCACATGCAAAAGTACCTCTAGGGTCGTCCAGGCTTCCCTCGACATTTGGCTGATTAGTTGTCATGGCGAGTGTCCTGGGCACGAAAGGATGCTTAGCAGCATCCTGGGCCTCCACCCCCTGGAAGCCAGGAGCAATCCGTCCCCTCCCCCAGTTGGGACAACCACAGATGTCTCCAGACATTGCCAGTGTCCCCCAGGGAGAGCAAAACCACCCCAGCTGAGAGCCACCGAGAGCCCTCAGAGGGTCCTGGGCCCGGGTCTCGGCAAGATGCCAGGCGCCCAGCCGCACCTGAACCCAGGCTGCTAAGGAACCCTGAGGAATTGCTTTCCGCTCCCGCCGAGTAGACACAGAATGTGGAGACGAATGTCTGGAAGAAAACTGTCCACATACTGAGCAGAGCAGCCTGTGTGATACCTTCCAGGGCAGCCATCTGAGAATACGAGAGAGAAAGTCAAGTGTGAGCTGGAACTCACGAGGGCACGGCCCTCGACCACGTAGGGAGGCTGGCTGAGGCGGGGCAGCCCTGCACAGGGCCCGAGAGCTCCACCACCGCTGCAGGGCTGTAGTGAGCTCTGTGTGGAGGGTCGTTCTCTGGGTGGTTGTGTCATAATGTTTCCAGTCTTTTTAGTCCCTTCAACTGAGCCCCCCACCCTCCAGATTCTAGAAGCTAGAAGTGTGCAATCAACACCAAAAGGGTGAAACCATTGGAGTAGAACCCGTGACCCAGCGTTAGGTATGATCCCAACACCGTGTACAACTACAACAGAGTCTCCCCACCCCCACCCCGTCCCTCACTGCCCCCCTCGCCCCGTCCCCCAAGTGCCGGCAGGCAGTGGGTGCGTGTAAATCTCGTGGAACTTCGGGAGCCGCTTCTCAGTGACAGATGGGCCATTATTCAGTTTATGTGAGCGTCAACGACAGCATGTCCAAAGGGATTGAATCGGGATTCAGAAGATCGGGGTTTGAGCCCCAATTCTGCCCTTTACTCATCCCAACCTTAGGCAAATCTTTGTGCCTCGGGCTCACCGGCTCTAAAGTGGCGCGCGGGGGGCCGCCGCACCTCTAAAGTGGCGCACGGGGGGCCGCCGCAGCTCTGAAGTGGCGCGCGGGGGGCCGCCGCAGCTCTGAAGTGGCGCGCGGGGGGCCGCCGCGGTTGCAGCCGCTCATTCCCCTGTTCCAGAGGAAGTGCGAGCCCCACTCTCCCCCAGCGGATTGGGAAGTGGGCCTCAGGTAGTGTTTGTTGTGTTGCCTGTTTCCGTGGTATAAACACTCCGTGGATGATTTTGAGTGGTCCACGGTCTAGCAATTGTTCTCACAGTGCCTGAAAATTTTGCAGATCTGCTCTCGCCATCTGGTATGAGCCAGCTCCAGGCCACCACTGGCGGCTCAGCAATGCTGCTTTGGGGAGAGGTCGGCTTTGGTGGGAAGGGGCTTCTGTTGACCTGCCGGGCACTTCAGCCTGCTGCCCACTCCCTGCAGAAGAAAGCAACATTCTCTCTAACTAAGAGGGGAAGAAGAGGAGAGCGGAGACCTAAACATGGCCAGGGTCAGCAGAGAGAGACCAAGTCACAGCGCTGGGCAAAGAGTGGAAGCAGGGCAAGGACAAGGGCTGCTGCCAAGCCGGGCACGGGGTGGGCAGATGGTCCCTAGGACCCGCCGTTGCATGTCCTCGGGGCTCGCTCTCTGCTCTGGCTTCTGGACCACACCTGGGAAGGGCCCTCCTCTCTGCCTCCATCCAGCCTCCTGCTCAGCTGGAAGCCTCCTGCCCTCCCTCACCCCCGCCCCATGGCCTCAGCCACTCCAGGGTGAGCCCCATGCTTCTTCCAAAGCAAGACAAAGTCAGCCACTCTACACTGAAAGTAAACATTGGGGAGGTGGACGGAGTCAAAGCACCAAAGTGCACCTAATTTGTAGAGCCTTTGTCAATTTTGCAGGCTGCTCCCTCACAAAGACTGACAGGAATCCACCTGTGTCAAAACATCTTTGCAGCCGCAGAAACTCTCCAGAATTACCTTTTCATCCCGCTAAGTTCCAAGTAAATGCCACTTCTGGCTGTCAGATGCGATTTGCTCCCTAGAACTTAAGTGCCCCCAACACACAAAAAGCTGAGACTCAGCTACACACACTCTCAGCGAGGTCAAGTCTTCTTGGTGAACCTTCATGCAAAGAAGTTCTCCAAGAAGTCGCTCAAAAAATTAATGATCTAGAAATGTCAGATTTCCCCTTCTGTGCCCCCAGTTTTTATTTCTTTCAATCATTAACTCATTATCTTTCATTGTATTCCATAATGAAATGAAAATCCATTAGCTCAATAAACTGTTTGCCACAGAAGCTACAGCACAAAAACCACTTAAATCCCAAAGGAGAAATATTTATGAATGAGCTAGCTGAAGCTAGACTTCTTCCCAAAACACCTCCCTTGAAAGGCAATATATTTTATTGCGAATATATTATTAATACTATGTATATATAATTATATGTTTTTTTAATATTTTATTATAGGTTTTGGAACATACACTATATATCATTAGCCCCAGAGACACTTTAACCATATTGCACTCTTGTTCTGGGTATTGACAAAAAAAGGTTAACTCTATGCTCTGGTTCACTTCAATATCATTAAAAATAAGAGTGTCCAACAGTTTATCATCTGGAGAAACATAACCCACCTTTCTGAAAAGGAAGGAACTCCAAGTAAGTCATTTATCATCTTGCTTCTCAAACTGTGGTCTGAGGACCAGCTGCCTGGAACTTGCTAGAAATGCAGCCTCAGGCCCCCTGGAGACCTCCTGAATCACAAGCTGCATTTCCACACCATCTCCAGGGGATCCACATGAACGCTAACATACGCAAGCACAGTTTCGTCTCACAGCAAAAGACCCTGCCTGGCGTCCCGGTTGGGCAAGCTAGGGGAAGGAAGGCTATGGTGAAGTCGCTGGCGTTTTGAATCCAGCTAAGAGCTTGCAACTTGGCCTGGGGAAGAAAGTTGACCATTTTATGAAGCACAGATTGATGGCATAAAGGACAGGGGCACTTGTGGTAGTTTGAAGCTGTATGGATCCCAGAAAATCATATTCTTAAAGCTAACCCATCCTGTGCAAGTGAACCTATTGTAAGTAGATCCTTTTGATGATGTTGCTTCAGTTAAGGCATGGCCCAGGGTGGGTCTTAATCCTCTTACTGGAGTGCTTTATGAACAGGATGAAAACAGAGAGAGGGAAAGAAAGTCTTGGAAGCAAGAAGCTGAAAGCAATGAAATTGGGAGAGAAGGGAAAGACCAGCAGACAATGCCATGTGCCTTGCGATTTGACAGAGAAGCCAAGGATCACCAACAACCTGTCTTCAGGAAGAAAGCATCACCTTGATGATGCCTTGATTTGGACATTCTCATGGCCTCCAACTGTAAGCTAATAAATTCCCACTGCTTTAGTCTATGCATTTCATGGTATCTGCTTTAAGCAGCCTAGAAAACCAAAACAGCACTTACTCCCACATGTTTAGACATGGCAGTGCAAATACTCTTAAACCCAAGCTTCATGCCCTATGATTCAGATCCACAACTAGTAACACAGAGGTTCATATCGATAGTTTCTGCTCAAGTAATATCCTCCCCATGACTGAGACTGCCTTTTGTCATTTCCAATGGGCTCAACCCCCAGCCTGGCAATAGAAACCCCCTACCTATGTAGGTGACGCACCCCCAGCGAGTGCCATCTTGATGTCCCACAGCTCCTCGGACCCAGCCTGACCGGGACCTTCCCATGTCCCGCAGCACCCTGTTTGCCTTCACCTCCAAATTCCCTGCTCCTCTCAACCACCCACTTCCCACATTCCTCTCTCAGGCTCAGCTGGAGACTCACTTTATTAGACAATTCTCTGACTGGCTCAGCCCTATGGAGACTTGTCCTGATGTATGAAATCCGCTTATTCACTCATTCATTCAACAAATGTTTATTAAGAATTTCCTATTTCATTAACTTGCTGGGAAAATAGCAGTGAACCAAACAGATCAAATCTTTACTCTCAAGGCATTTGCATTTTAGTGCAAAGTAATGAACAATAAACTGATGGACCTGTAAAGATATAAATGCATGTGGTGTCACTAAACGAGGTGAAGAAGAGGACAGCAGAGAAGGAGCAGAGAGTGTGGGTGGGAAATATGCCGCTGCTCCCAGGCCCTGACCTTCTGGGGTTAGAGTCGGTTGCTCTGCCATCCTCTCAGCTATTCCTCTTGCTTTGTTTATTCCTTTACCATTAGAGGAATAGTGGCAGTATTTGCACTTCCTCTGAGATCCCAGCCCTGCAGATCTCGTAGGAAGCCGTCGGGTTCATGCAGGGCAAACAGCAAGCAGCCTCCATGTGAGTGGAGGTGGAGAGGAGAGGAAATCGAGACACGTCCTTGCCCGGAGAAGCTCCCGGCCAGGTGCAGAGACGAGTGAGAAGCTGAGTGATGAGAGCAGGGGTGGGCAGGGGACTAGGGGAGCAGAGAGGAAGACCACATCCTGCAGGTAGAGAAATCCAAGCCTCACCCAGTCAGGGCTGGCTTTGACCTGCAGCCCCTGCTCACCGTCACACGGAAGCCCACCCCGTTATGTTCTCTGGCACCGCAGCCCAGCCCCGGAGAGAATGTGGTGCTCGCAGACACCGAGAGGCAGCCACCACCGAGTCCTGAGCACCAACTCCCATCACTTCTTACCAGCCAGAGAGCACAGGAGCCTCGGTATAGCCGGCGTTTCCTTCAGGCCTCCGGGCTGCAGCCAGATGCAGGGCGGCAGTCGGCATCCCAGGGGCTCATTGAGAAGGAAAAGGCACCAGCTGTTCCTTGTTCAGTGCAGGCTGCGCCTCTGCTCTGAGCAGCTATTCCAGTCTGGTCTGGCCACTGAGTGGGTGGGAGGTCCATGATGCCTGACCATGACCTTCTAGGGGCTAGTGAGGCTGGGCAGAAGCTACTGAAAATGGGCCTCGCAGTTGAACTGGGCCACGCTTGCTCGGCAGCCGGGAGTGACGATCAATGCCACTGGCCGTCCTTCCTGGGCATGGACGAGGAAGGGCAGAGAAACGAAGCCACGGTCCAGGTCTGGCTGTGAATTCAGCTGCCGGGTGGATAAGTGGTTTTGTTGTTATCTTTATGGTTCTTTTCTTCCCTGTTCCCTCTGGCATCTACAGTACAGAGACCAGGACGCTGAAGTCAGGAAGCCTCTGCCGGGCTCTTTGCAACCACGATAGGGGTGGGGGTGCATCTACATACAGGTTACTTCAGAGCATGTGCTGTGGTCCAGTCTGGTTGTTATGGTCACTGTAGTTTGGTGTAGCTAAAAAGAGCGCATGTTTTAAAGTCAGAAAACCCTGAGTGAAGCCCAGACTCTGCTGCTCACCTGCTCCATGACCTGGGATAAGTTTTGTTTTTTTAAAAATCTGGCTAAGCCTCTTCATTCTCATCTATAAAAGTGACATAAATTAGTGGAGATGTGTTGGGATGTAAACCTATGGCTATAAAAATATTAAATGTAAATGGTCTAAACATATAAATTAAAAAGCAGATATTGACAAATAAGACAGAGAACCAAAACTCAACTATATACTACTTACGAAAAAAAAAAACCCTTTGTATAGAAAGGGTTACTTTTAAATTGGTTAAAAGTAAAAAGATGGAAACAGGCTTACTACACTAATGGAAGTCAGTAGAAAGCTGGAATAGTTATATTAATATCAAAGTAAATTTTAGAAGTTGACAATCAACATTTATAGAACACTCCAACAAACAGCAGCATAAGTCATTTTTTTTTCAAGTGCACATGGGCCATTTACCAAGAAAGACCATATTTTGGGCTATAAAACAAATCTTGATAAGTTTAAGAGGATGCAAATCATACAATGCATGTTTTCTGACCACACAAAATTTAAATTAGAAATCAATAACAGAAAGATAGCTAGAAAAATCCCCAAATATTTGGAAATTAAATAACACACCTCTAAACCCATAGGTCAAAGATGAAAACAAAAGTGCAATTGGAAATTTTGACCTGAATAGAAATGAGAATACAACACATCAGAATTGGTGGGATATCATTACAGCAGAACTTAGAAATTTATAGCACACTAATGTTCATGTTATAAAAGAAGTAATATCTAAAATATGTGACTTCAGCTTCTACCTTAAGAAACTAAACTCAGCATAAGCAAAAGAAAGGAAATCATTAAGTTCAGAGTAGAAATCAATGAAACAGAAAATGGAAAAATTAAAGAGATAATCAATGAAACCAAAAGCTCTTCAATTGAGTAGATTAAGGAAAGGTATAAACCTCTAGCCAGATTGATCAGGGAAAAAAGGAAGAAGATACAAATTACCGGTATTATGAATGAGAAAAGTGACCTCTCTCCTGATTTGACAGATATGACAAAAATAATGAGACAATATTATGAACAACTATATGCCAATAAACAACTTCGATGCATTAGACAATTTCTTGAAAGACACAAACTACCAAAGCTCAATCAATAAAAAATAGATGAACTGAAAAACCTTGTATCTATTAACAAAATTGGATTTGCAGTTTAAAACCTTCCCACAAAGGAAATTACAGACCCAGATGGCTTTACTGCTGAATTCTGCCAATTCTATATAAACATTCCAGAAAATTGAAACGAAGAGAATGCTTACTAAATGATTCGATAAATCCAGCATTACCTTGACAACAAAATCAGACAAAGACATTTCAAAAACAGAAAACTGCTGTTGAATATCCCTCATAAATGTAGATATGAACATTCTTTTAAAAATTAGGGGAGCAGGTGTAGCTCAGTGGTGGAGCACATGCTTCCCATGTAGGAGGTCCAGGGTTCAACCCCTAGCACCTCTTAAAAAAAAAAAAAAGATTAGCAAATCTAATCTAACAATATATAAAAAGGATGCTATATCATTAACAAGTGCCGTTTATCCCATAAATGCAAGGATGGTGCTAAATTTTTGAAATCGTGGCAAGCGTGACATTGTCCCTCCCCATCCCAGTTCCCACATACTCTCACATGCTGTTACAGGGGTGACCAAAGAGAAATCACACAGGGCCTAGGGTCTGTGATATTGATTTAGGGTTTCCAGAATTCTGGCATTATGTTCTATTTTTAGGCACAGAAACAGAATTATTTTTTATAACTGATAGCAATTCCTTTACTCTGGATATCCATCAGCAGCTTCATTTGCGTCTCTTTCTCCAGTGCTTTCTGCCCTCCTGCCCTCCCTGCCTTCCACTTATTAATACCCTTACCACAGGGCCTCCCCTTCTCTACTACCCCCTTGCTGGACCCCCAGAACCAAAACCAAAACAATAAAAAGGAAACACTGCATGTGACCTGGCAGGAAGAGCCTTGTAAAGCTGGGCCCCCTGCTAAGGAGGAGAGGGAGCTGGCCAACAGGGCCATCTTTCCAGGTTGGTGGGTGAAAGAATGGTTAGGGCAGAGGAGCTTCTCAGAGGGGAGATTTCTGAGGAAAATGTCCTGCCACTCAGGGAGGCAATAGTGCAGGGTGGCTTTGAAAGTCCCAGGACAGCCTCCTGCAGAGGGAGTGGATCTGCAGATGTCTTCCAAAGAGACTGAAGCTCAAGAGAGAAGGCAGAGGCCAGGGCTTAGCCCAGGGGCATCACAATATCTTAAATATGAATCATTTATATCTTGAGATGAGGGTGAATGTATTAATTGTTCAAATTATGGTGACGACATTTTCTGACCAAAATTCTTCCCTACCCTGAATGACATACTGCAGTTTCCATTTCTGGTGTGGTAGAGTAAGCTCTTTCCATCTCTCCCACAGGTAACAATAAACTCTAGAAATTACCAAAAAACAACTATCTAATAATACTGGAGAGTCAGTAAAGGCTATCAGATTCTAGGGGTGAATGACCACTTAAAAGTAGGGATAATTAGGTGTATTTCCATTATTGTAGCTTTAGCTTGACGGCAGGCCACAGTTGCACCCACGCAGAGTAAACAAAATGCCGATAGAAAACTGCAAAATTTCTGATCTGAAGAACCAGAAGACTGAGTTCAGGACAACCACAGCTGCTGGAAAGTGAGCAAAGACTCTGTGGACAGAAAAAGCAGGAAAGGGGGAACCCCAAATTCTGTGTGTAAACTCTACCCAAATCTCTCGCCAACCCTGAACCATGCAGGTATAGGACGGAATACAGGTAAAGAGTTAAAAAGGAGAGGAAAAAGAGAAATGAACTGATATTTGAGCTGTCATTCAAGAGACATGTGGACAATATAGAAAGGTCTAACATATGCATAATTGGAGACCTAGATGAAGGGGAGAGAGAAAACTGAGTAGAAAAAAATGTTTGAAGAAATAATGGCTGAATATTTCCCAAATTTATTGAAAGACATGAATTACTACATTCAATAATCTTAGCAAGCCTCAAGCAGGATCATTATGAAGAAAACCACGTCCAGCTACATCATAGTTGAATTGTTTAAAACCAAAGATAAAGGGGAAAATATTGAAAACATCCAGAGAAAAACATAGGGGGGAATAGTGATTTGAAATGCCTCCGACTTCTCATCTGAAACTATAGAATCCAGAAGATAGTGAACCACATCTGTAGAGTGCTAAAAGAAAAAGAACTGTCACCCCATAATTCTACACCTATTGAAAATATGCTTCAAGAATGAAGATGAAATTACCTTTTGAAGACAAAACCAAGGAAAAATTTTAATGAAGTCTTTCAGGCTTCATAAAATTATGCAAGGTGGAATGGGATCTTCAGGAAGCAATGAGAGTATCAGAAGTGGTAAATATCTGTTAAAATACAAAAGACTATTTTTTCTTGTGAATTTCTTTAAAATATATAAACAGTTTAGGGCAAAAATATAATGTCTTGAGATTTACAGTGTGGGTGTATATGCTACATATGACTCTAACACATAAAGACACGGTGGAAGGTAAATGGACCTTTATGGTTGCAAGTTTTCTACATTTTGCTGAAGTAATAAAATATTAATAAAAATATTTGTGAAAAGTTATAAGAACAACCACTAATAATAAAGTGCAAAGCCATTTTCAATTAAAATGAAATTCCAAAATGTATTTAAAAAGTCAAAAGAAAGCACAGTGAAAGAACAGAGAAACAAAAAATAGAGGCGTCAAACAGAAAACAAATAATTGAATGATAAACCTAAATCCAAACATATGTATGATTACATTAAATGCTGATGTGCTAAATACTCCAATTAAAAGGCAGAAGATAATATAGGGAATGCATAACAATGATTTTGGTCATAGATGAGAATTAGTGGTTAATAATATAAATACGGAAATGTTCTTCTACTATAAGGTATTAAAAATGTGGTGATACATGGGGAAGATATAACTGATGCAATTTATAGACTATAGTTAACAACTTTGTAATGTTTTTGTGTCAAAAGCAAAGAAGGCACTATAGTAATACTAAGGTGAAAAAAGAATATGAGGTTTGGTTTTGTGAGATATGAATATGATTAAGCATTTTTTTTCTCTTTTTCATTTTTTTCCATTAATAAGGACTATGTCATTTAACTGCTCTGTGTCCATCTGTGTATCTTCCTGAACACAAGAGGAACAATTGAGTTTTGGGAATTAGATGAGATAAAAGTGCCTGGGCAGAACTTTTTAGGAGTAATGCTTCCATAACTTTTTCAGCTGCCTTCTTCCGTTATTTTTTTTTTTTTAAGATTTATTTATTTATTTATTATCCCCCCCCCCCGCCGCTTGTGTTTGCTGTGTCCATTCGCTGTGTGTTTTTTCTGTGTCTGCTTATCTCCCCCCTGCCATGAGGTCTTGCTGCATCAGCCCACGGCGCCGCGCGGGCCGGCCTGCCCTCACAAGGAAGCCCCGGCAAGCGAACCTGGGGCCTCCCATATGGTAAACGGGAGCCCCATCGACCGAGCCACAGCCGCCTCCCAATTTTTTAAATTAGAAATAAAGTTTGAATTTTTGAAGGGGCAAAAATTTTTAGAATGGATAAAATAGCAAGGTCCAATTAGATGCTGTCCACAAGAAACGTACTTTAACTGTAAAGACAAAGATGGGTTGAAAGTACATGGGTGGAAAACAATATACCATGCAAACATAAAGTTCAAGAAGGCTGGGATGGTGTATTAGTCAGCCAAAGGGGTGCTCATGCAAAATACCAGAAATTGGTTGGTTTTTATAAAGGGTATTTATTTGGGGTAGAAGCTTACAGTTACTGGGCCATATAAGCATAAGTTTCCTCCCTCACCAAAGTCTGTTGCTATGTGTTGGAGCAAGACAGCTGCCGACGCTTGCCAGGGTTCAGGCATCTTGGGTTCCTCTCTTCCGGGGGCTGTGTTTCTCTCTGGGCTCAGCTCCTCTGTTTCCTCCACAAGGTCAGCTGTAGACTATGAGGCTCTCTAGGCTTTGCCTCTCTCCACAAGGCCAGCTGTGAACTCTCAGGTGAATGGCTTGTCTCTATCCTGGGGCCTTCTCTCCTTCCTCAGCAAACTCCAACATCAGAACTGCTCCAACTCTTTTCTTTGCCTTGCCTTTTATATTTGATTCCTGCCCCACCAAGGGGTGGGGCTCAACGCCCTACTGACGTGGCCCAGTTAATGCCCTAATCATAACTTAATCATGCCCAGATTAGCAGACCAGTTTACAAGCATGATCCAATATCTATTTTTGGAATTCATAATTACATCAAACTGCCAAACTGCTACAGATGGCTACATTAATATCAAATATAATAGACTTAAGGCAAAGTATATGACCAGAGATAAAGAAGGATCTATCACAATAATAAAAGGATTGGCACATTAGGAAGACACCACACTCCTAA
>JAQZBX010026110.1:0-29147 GCA_029593785.1 Cabassous unicinctus
GGGATAAATAAAATAAAATAAATAAATCTTTAAAAAAAAACAAAAACAAAAAAAACACACACAAAAAAACCATGATATATTACTCAGAGTAGGCTAACTGCTATAATAACACCCATCCACCACCCCCCCCATATTTTAGTGGTTTATCAAAATAAGAATGCATTTGTTTGCTTGCAAAACTACCAAATGCAGCCATTCAGTAATCTAGGATCCTTCTCCTTGGGCTTCAAGCCTTCTATTGGTCCTCTTCATGGAGACTATAAACAATACACAAGGAGGAGAATGTGTAAGATTGCAGAAGAGGTTTTATTGCTCAGGCCTGGAGATGGTGAATATCGCTTCTACCCGTAATCTATTAGTCAGAATTCAGTTACATGGCCACATTTAACTGCAAGGGAGGCTGGGAAATGTAGTTTAGTTGTGTGGGCAGGAAGAAGTCAGTCTTGCCTCTACCATATATGGTAGCTGCCTGTGACAGATTGAAGTTCTTTTATGAATCTCAAAAAGAGAAGGATTATGTTTTTGAACTAATCCATTCCTTTGGGTGTGGGACCTTTTGATTGGACTATGTCATTGAGGTGTAAGCCAGCTTGTGTCTCTGCCCTCTTGCTGGGTCTGATATAAATGGAGACACATAAAGAGAGACCCACACAGGAGAAAAAGGAAGCTGCCATATTTGATCCAGTCATGTGAGAGAAAGGACTCCAGTTTCGCCCACAGTTGAGCTCTGGGAGATGGTAGATTCTGGAGGGGAAGGCAGGGACCTCTGCAGAGATTGGTGGCCATCTTGTTTTGCCACATGGCAGGACTCTGAGAAAGCATCTCTGCTGATGCCTTGATTTAGACATTTCATGACTTCAGAACTGTAAGGTTTTACACCAAATAAATCCCCATTATAAAAGCCAACACATTTCTTGTTCTTTGCATCAGCAGCCCTGTGGCAAACTAAGACACTGCCCTTAAATAATATGAGTAGTGATTTATGTTTTTGTGTTATTGAATCATAAAAAGTATTATGTCACTAGGACAGAAAAAAAAAAGTGTAAGTTGCTCACTTTGAGAGAATATGTTCACTTTGCTAGTCTGTGAGCTACTCTAATTCATCTCCAGGTGGAGCATAGCAATGACATTCATCACAGTACTATGCTGTCACTGAATTGCAATGTGAGACACCCCATATATGCTTTGGGTAAAATAGCTTGTGTGCTGCTCTTTATCAGCTACATCATGTGGAGCAGATGTACCATAAAGCTTATAACTGGGCTTCTGCATATCATAAAGCCATTTCCAACTTAATAAATGGGTATCTTTGGTGTAGAAGAGTTAGTGTACCTGTAAAAGGTGTATGACCCTGTCATCACACCATGAACTATAAAGCACAGTGATAAAATGATTCTATTCTATTCTATTAGCCTTTGCAAGACTTTTATTCTTCATAAAGCTCAAGATAAATTAATAAAAGGAAAGACTCATAGGTCAGAGGATAAGTAGTGTAAACTGGAATCTGGGTCTTGTATACAAATGAACAATCTCCCATCGCTGGGTTTCCTTTTCAATAAATTACTTTAGCATGAAGGAAAATTGTTTTCTATAAGAAACCTAACAATTAAAAATAATATTTTTCCATCCAGCTAATGCATCATTGAAGGGTAGAAAATGTAACCAGTTCTTCCAAATCCCACTTTTAGTCTTGGGCTAGGCACCAGCTAGATTCTACACTTTAAGTAAATGCTGGAATTGGTTACTAATATTACGTTTGATAAATTAATAGACTGTCTTTATTAGAATATTTTTAGATTTACAGAAAAATTGGGCAGATAGCACAGAGAGCTCCCATATCCCCTGTGCAGCCTACCCCTCTTACCCCCACTTGCCATCCTACCCCCACATTTCTGTTTCAGGATCCCACCCAGGATACATTACATTTAGTCATTATGTCTCCTCAGGCCTCTCTTGACTATGGCAATTTCCCAGACTTCCATGTTTTTGATAATTTCCCTGTTTTTCATTTCCCAGTTCTCTAGATCAATAATACTTAAGACTTATCAGAGAATTATGCATGCCACAATTTAGAATAATAGTTCTTGTTCTTTGGTTAAGAACAAACCTAACATACCCACAGATACATAATCAATATTTCAGATGAAATGAAAATGTCAGGGCAATTCCATCTTACTCCCATTATAAGGATATACATTCAAAATTTTAATTCAAGAATTGTTTTTTTCTAAACTACCATAGATGAAATTCTACATAAAAGACTTACTGAGCCACTAAAAAACATTTTGGAGGGCATGCAGTGGTCTGAAATAGAGTATCAATCACTACTTTCCTTCTGAGTATTTATAAAGGACCCAGCACTGTGCTAGGTGCTCTGAGCTAGGTGCTCTGCAGGATACCAAAGACAGAATTGAAATGGTCCAGCCTTTAAGACACGCTAATAAGACAACCAGAATGGCAAGAATATTACATTCAACCCAAATGTTGGTGTGTGAAATGGATTTGCCAACCATGCTTATTTAAAAGGTTGGTTTTTCTCCACCTGTTAATGAAATGAAGATCTTCTTTCGTATTCTACTCTGTTGCTGTTTGCACTTCATGTGTTCCCTTTGGGTTATTGTATTCATTCCCATAGTTTTAGCCTGCCACATGTTCAGTTCCCCTCTCAGACAAGGAGGGTTTTAGGGCACTGGACTATGTGTGGTGTACCATGCAACGGGACTGCGTTGGGACTAGAGAGAACCTAGGATACTTTGAAAATCTGGGAAATTGAAAACAAAGTTGTTCAGACAGGGAGGGACAAAATGGTATGACCATATTATCAGGCAATGCCCATATTCTGGTGATAAGTCTCAAACTTGGCCTCCCTCAATCATCCTTTTGAATACTGAAGCAATATATACAACTTCTACCTGGACATCTTATCCTTTATGACCAATAGTAAATTGAATTTCAACATGGCCTAAGTTGACATCATTGCTTCCCATTTCTCCCCACAGAAGTTCCTTTCTTCTGCACTCCATCTCAATTAATGATAGTATGAGCAAGTTGTATCAATTAGGCATGCAAAGAAAAGAAACACTTAACAAATTGGTTTAATTCAATAAAGGTTTACTTTACACTTAAGATAAAAAGTCTGTAGATCTACATTATCTAGAAGCTCAAAGTAGCTAGCGCTAGCATCTCTGATATTATCTTGGCCTTTTTCTGTTGATGAAATGTGAGTCTTTTTTGGTATTCTATTTGCTATTACAAAATGGATTGGTATCATTTCTGCCTGTATTTATTTTTGCTTTGGTTTGGTTTGTTTTCTAAGGAAATTCTCCAACAGATTTCTGCTTCTCTGTTACTGGTCAGAATGTTGTCAGAGGTCCACCCCTGATTATGAAAATTAGTCTGAGAAAGTATTTAGCTTTTCCAGCCTCTCTAGAGTGAAACAGTGGGTTTGGAATGGTTGATGAGTCATCCAGTCAGAAATCTGTGCCAAACAGGCCAAATATTCAAAGGGGAAATCAGCATCTCCTCTTTGATTTCTTTCTCGCTTTTCTTCCTTAAATAAAATAAATTACCACATATTGCTTGTTGAATTCCTAAATACTGCTCAAATCTACCCTCCCCACTCAACTCCCATTTCTTTGTTCAGGACTTCACTATCTCTTTTCTTCCAAAACCTTATATCCTATCTTAATCTCACCAATGTATTCTCTTCTCTGATATCTAAGTTAGCTAAATTGAAGGTTGCCCTTATCACTTCTATGACCAGTACCTAAATAATAATATATAATATAAATATAATAATAATATCCTATTATCATCAATAGGATAAAATTCAAGCTCTTAACCATGATCATGATTATCCATGATCTCTATCCAAATGATCCATGAGCATCTCTAACTTCCTTCTAACTTCTGCTACCCTCTGCCTTATAATTCAACTTTTAGGAACACCAAACTGCCTTTGGTATTTCCCAATGTTTATAATGTTATTTCTTGCATTAAAATAAGTATGCATAATGTTCTGTGTATTTTTGTTAATTTCCTTAAAAAAACTCCTTTTCCACCCAAGACACTGGCTAATCCATACTCACCCATTAGGATGATAATCAGCTGTTACCTCCATTAGGATATGTTCCATGATTTATCTTCACCTCCTATTCACACAACTGGGTCATTTGTACTTACATTACATGACGGATTTATGTTTATATATCTGTTTCCCACACTAGACTGTGAGATAATTGAGACTGTACTTTTTTAAAATATATTTTTTATTTTTATTTTTGTAAAGATACTTAGGTTACATAAGTGTTACATAAAAATATAGGGGATTCCCATATGCCCTGTTCCCTACATCTCCCACATTTTCCCACATTAACAGCATCCTTCATTAGTGGGGTACATTCGATTTGTTACAATTGATAAAAACATTTTGGAGCATTGACACTAAGCATGGATTATAGTTAACTTTGTAGTTTACACTCTCTCCCACACAATTTTTTAGGTTGTGGCAAAATATGTAAAGTCCTGTATCTGTCATTGTAGTTTCATTCAGGACAATTCCCAAGTCCTGAAAATGCCCCCATATTTAAACCTGTTTTTCCCTCTCCCTGCCCTCAGAACCTATAGTGGCGACTGCCTCCACCTCAATGATATAATTTCTTCCATTGTTAGAATTACAATAAGTCTATAGTATAATACCAGTAAGTCTACTTTAGTCCATAGTTCATTCCCCAATCATGAGGATTCTGGGACGGTGATGCCCACTCCACCTTTAATTGAGGGGTGGCTTCAATTCCATTGGGCAGATGGATGGGGCCCTCTTGCTTGCAATTGTAGACTCTCTCAGTTCTTGGGATGATCATTGTCCATCATCATCTTATTAGTTGTCCTGGGTGAGTCCAACGAACTGGAGAGTAGGTGTTGCAACTCTGTTGAGATTCAGGGCCCAGCTGGAACATGGAAAGCGAAAGATTTTAGTCTCTTGGATGTACACCTATCAACCCTAGTACTAATTATAGGTTCAAATAGAATGGTCAGAAGAGCCATGTTTAGAGAAACCACAACTGAGTCCATCTCTTTCACATGGGGGAACATAAATTCCAAAGTAGGGACCTCTGGCAAGACATCAAGCTCCTGAGCTATCTGCCCTGACTATAGTGTCTGGATGTCTCCAGAGCCTTCACAAGCCCCACTATTTGCGGTAGTATTTACTTTGGCAGTCAATGAGATCCTGCTGAGACATGTGTAAACATAACCTCTGGAATGACCTCCCAACTCACTTTGAAGTCTCTTAGCCATATAAACTCATTTGTCTTTACCTTTTCCCCCTTTTGGTCAAGGTCTTTTTGCAGTTGCATTGCTAGTTGATGCTTAGTAGTAATCCCTCAGTGCAAGGGAAGCTCATCCCCGGGAGTCATGTCCCACTCTGGAGGGAAGGTACTGCATTTATATGCTGAGTTTGGCTTAGAGAGAGGCCACATTTGAGCAACAAAGAGGCTCTCAGGAGGTAACTCTTAGGCACCCTATAATACTAGGCTAAGTTTCAATTTCAAGATTAAAGTTTCATAAGTACAGTCTTCAATATTAATGGCCCATCAATGGATCATCCTCCTTCACTAGTAATTGCCCCTGTACTCAGAGGATTTTTGCTGTTCCATTAGAGAAAGTAGCAGAGCTCCCCAGGATGCGAATTTAATATTCTTTCAGTTATCGTGTGAATCTCCACCTAACTGTGATAATGCCGCATGAACATTTGAACACATTTATATGCCTTATATGTATGCCCAGGTGAACCTCCTCCCATGTATCCCCCATCACTGACACCCCACACAAATAATCCTCCCCTGTCATAGTTGTAACCCTTCTGTGATCCAAAACGTCTTCAAAAATGAAGGCAACTAAATAGCCAGATACAATTAATAAGAAAATGAAATAATAATGATGGTTTTAAAAATAAGAAATAAAATACAAAATTTTTTTTAAAATTTGGAAAAATAAAAAATAGTGAAAAATATTAAACAAATATCTTTTTGACATTAGGTTTTTCATCACTGTAAGATCTTATGTCTTGTATATATATATAGTGACATTGTCTTCCGGTTATTACCCCAGTGTCTTACTTTTTTCATTTTGTCCTCAAAGAAGTTTTAGGTTACAGAATAGTCATGTACAGAATATAAGGGATTCTCATATATCCAACATCCTCCCCCTTTTCCCATTTCTCCTATTAATAACATTTTATATGTGGATGGTACATTTGTTACAATTGATATAAAAATATTGAAACATAGTTACCAACCATGCTCAATAATTTACATTATGGTTTACATTTTGGGCCATACATTTTTATAAATTTTGATGAAATTTAACATGTCCTGTATCCATCATTGTAAGGTCATGTATAACACTTCCATGTACTTTTCTTTGTAATTACTAAGTACTTATTGGTAAAGTTAAGTGTTCAATAACTGTTTTTTTTTTTTTAAGATTTATTTATTTATTTATTTATCCTCCCCTTGCTGCTTGTATTCGCTGTGTCCATTCGCTGTGTGTTTTTTCCGTGTCTGCTTATCTCCCCCTTGCTGTGAGGTCCTGCTGCATCAGCCCACCGCGCCGCGAACCCGGGGCCTCCCACATGGTAAACGGGGGCTCTATCGATTGAGCCTCACCCGCTTCCCTCAATAACTGTTAATTAGAAATGAACTGAATTCACTGATCTGGGCTTACATTATCTCTAGTTCAAGGACTCCATAACATGTATAATGATAGATGGCTTCATGGTAGTGAAATATACATTAGTCTCAGCACCTGGGCTGACTTGAATTCTAGCCCTTGCTTCATCACCAACTGTATTCCCTGGCAAGTTGTTTAACTTTAATATCTGAGTACCCTTATTTGTCAAAGAAGATTAAAAATTGTAACATCAGATAACCAAAAATAAAATAATTACTCAGTGAAAGGGTTATTGAGAAGTAGAGGTGGAAAAAATGGTAATTGAAAGCTCTATGGAAAGTGTAATATGGCTTGATGATGCAGGAATGATATTATTTCAACACTATTTTTCTGTCCAGATCAGGTCTGTGTTCTTTAGGAAGTGTGAATTGAAAGGCTGAGATATTCTCATCAGACTCTGCAGATGGCCTTATGAAATAAGCTTCTTTTCTGTTCTTTCCTAACTACCTTTCTCTCCTTCCAACCATCACCTGGAACATGTCAGATGATTAACGAATATTTATAAAATGAGTGAATGAATGAATGAGACTACATGAATGAATGGCCATGAAAGAATAAATGTTGCTTAGATATCATCATGCCTAAAATTCAAGACTACTGGGTTATGATAGGTTTAATTATTCCTGATGGGTTTAATTAATCAAGCCAGACATATTTATGTATTTTATAGCACTTATCATTGTTATGAGAAATGCATTGAGATTGCATTGCATAGTGGAAAGTGCTCAGGTGTTGAAGTCAAGTAGATTTGGGTCCAAATTCTAACTCTATTACCTATATGATCTTGGGTACTGTACTGAGGTGTTAGCACCTTTATAATTAAAATTGGGATGATAATACTTACTTCATAGTGTAGTTGAAAGGATCAATGGACCTAAAATACATAAATATCTATTCATGCTTAAGAGGGTAGAAGGTAGATATTTCATCTAAACATTAAAATATGTCCTGTTTCTTCCAAAGCTATAATGCCTCTATAGGGTACATGGGCTAACCTGAAGATTAAATAATCTAGAATCTCCCATTACTGACTAGTCTGGGTAAGAAGGAATTGACTAAAATGGGATGGATGCTGAATGTTACATAGCAAAGGGAACTTAATGGGAGGGGGGAATGAATAGAAATGTGGTAGCTGTCTTCATTTGTCTGACTTATTTTTAAAAAAACCACCTCAGGTCTCGCTTCTCTGTGAAGTCTCCCACAATACACGTAGCAGACCAGCCATTTTGATCTCTGTGTTTCTACAACATTTCTTCAGCACCTGTACTTGTCACATTTTGTAATTACACTGTTGGTGGGTATGCTGGCTAAGGCTCCTTGAATGAGGGACAATGCTGTTCATCATTCTTCCCGAATTCCTGGAGTAATGCCTAATGCATAATAATGACTCAATAAATGTTTGTTGGACTGACTTGAGTAATACATATAATTCAGCAATATATATTTCTCATTTTACCAAATAATATACCAAAATAAAAATATGTAATTATATATATGAATATTAATATTTAGATTCCTATCTGGACACATGTGATTTATCCATTAATCAGACACCACCCCCAAAGTATTATTATTTGAGAAATACTTAACTAAACCTATGCAAAAAGATTTTGAAATTATTCGATCTTCACTAACCATAAAGCTCTAAAAGCTAACATTAATGTTTATTTTAAAAAGTAATAAAATTAACTTGGGTATACAGCTGGTGTTATGACCCTAATGTTATAAAATGAAATGGATTTTTGATGGCCAAAATATCTGGACTGTAGTTCTAGTTTAGTTGCTAATTTCAACAATGCATTTTTTTCACACCATTCATTCATGTATTTGTTCATTTGTCATTTATTAAACACCTACTAATTTATAGAATTTGTGATAAATACTGGGAATACAATATGGTATAAAACATAATTCATGCCCTCAAAAGGCTCACACAGCGTTGAGCAAATATATAAAGAAACACATTTCAAAATAAAGTAGCAATTTCTGTGACAGATAGATGAACAAAATGTTGCCAGAGTCAGAGGAAGGATGATTACCTTGGAATTAGGAAGCTTTTTCCTAATCTTAGGTTTCTAATCTGTGAAGTCAGGGTGTGATAGGTTCAATTATGTACCCCAGATAAACATGTTTTTAGTCTTAATCCATTCCTGTGGGTTTAAACCCATTGTAAATAGGATCTTTTGAAGATGTTATTTTTAGTTAAGTTGTGGCAACCTGAATCAGGTTTGGCCTTAAACCAGATTACTGGATTCTTTTATAAGAAGAATGAAATTCAGACATAGAGAAGGCTATGACGAGAAGCCAGATGTCCATGGAACCTAGAAGAGAAAGAAGGTATCACCATGTGCTTTGCCATGAGAGAGAAAAGTCAAGGACCCGTATCTCCAGCAGCAAACCACAGAATGTCACAGTCTTCAGGGAGAAAACATCACCTTGATGACACCTTGATTTTGGATTTATCCTGTCCTCAAAACTGTGAGCCAATAAATTCATGTTGCTTAAGCCAACCCATTGTATGGTATTTGCTTTAGCAGATGGGAAACTAAGACACAGGGACTGACTAAGAGCATCTGTAAGGGCATCTTCCATTTCTGTTCTGGAGCTAATCTGGAGCTCAGTGAAAGATACTTTTCACTTCCTTGCAGTTGAGAAACTCTGACTATCACACAATCACCCCTTCCCCCATTGCCATTGAGTGGATGAGGTTAGCTCACTCCAAAGCACTATGTCATGGAAAAGGAGCTTCTGTAACAGATATCGGAAACGCACAAAATATGGGCTAAATCCAAGTTCAGGCTCCACTAATCACTGAATACAGCTAGAAGTCAGAGAGTATGCAATGAATGTCTGAAATTTTAGTAGTTTGGAAAATTAGCACAAACAAGAATGGAGTAGATGTGCTTCTGTTTAGCTATTTGTGACTGGCATAGGCCTTTCACATATGTTATGATAATGTTGACAACAATCTTGAGAGATTTTTTAAAAAGAGTTAAGTGAATTGGCCAAGAAATGTAATTAGTAGATTGTGAAAATGGTATTGATTGAAGTCTGCCTAGCAACAAGTTTGTTCAATTTTCATTATCCTATAAAACCTCTTCTAAAAATATGATTCTTTCCATCTGTTTTAATGTTCCTTTTTTAAAATCGGTGCTCTCTTCACTTGGCTTCCAATGACATTAGCAGTTTTCTCTTTTTAAGTCCTGGTTTATCTCATATCAGCTAGAGAAACAAAGATGACACAAAGCTCTTCATCTTTCTTCAATTTTCTATCCTCTTGCTCCTTAGTATTCATTTTTAGCATTTGTAAACTAAATCTTAAAATCACAGAGTTCCTTACATAGTCTTCCAGAAGTAGCTACTTGCAGATACAGATGGAAAAATCAAACATCTGACCATAGATTGACAAAGTTGGAATGGACCTTAAAATTAATTCAAGCATTCTTCTAATATTTGAGATACTTTTTCTATAACATCTCTGCCAAATAGTCGTATAGCCTCTGTTTGAATACTTCCAAAAAACAACGGACTCTATCTCCAAGGACATCATATTTTAATTTCTATTGAAAACGTCTTTGATTTGAAACACAATATGTTTTACCGAAATTTCCATTCATTGATCCTATGTTGACTCAACAATTTCAAAGAGAGTAAGTAAAATCTCCCCTTGCACAAAGGAGCACTTCAAATATATGCATTCACTATTACGTGTCTCTGAAGTTTTTTTTTTTTTTTTTTTGTCCAAGATAAGCGTCCTCAGTTCCTTTACTCTTTCTGCCTGTGACAGTTCTCTGTCCCTGAACCATCCTCTGCCCTCTCTTCTGAAGTGTTCCAGTTTGCTCATCTTTCTGTGGATGTTCACTTCTAACAACCAAATTCAACTCTCCAGGTCTGGTATGACCAGACATCTTGGAGAAAAATGGGACAACACTTCTCTTGTTCATATAACTGTGGCTTTCTTAAGAAACAAATAGGTCTGATTATGTGAATATCCCCCAGATGACCACAGAGCTCAGCACATAATAGGTGCCAAAGCATGATAAGATGGGCATTTCTAGATACTCTACTATCATGAACCCAACTTACGGCAAAATAATTTTTTAATAGCTACATCACACTTGTTTTGCAATCACGGTCAATCCAAGTGTCAGTGTTTGCACATAACACTACAGTTTTTGCCTCCATCTTACACTTGTGTGTTAGCCCAGAACTTCTGCTGTGGTTTGGATTATGTCCCTTCAAAGGGTATGTTAAATTCCCACTCCCCAGTATCTCAGAACCTGACCTAGAGTCATGGATTGCTAGTAAAGCCCTACTGGAAGCCAGGAGAGAGACATTGAACACATTACTCCCCACCGACTCCAAAGGGAGCATGGCCTGGCCAATACCTTGATTGCAGACTTCTAGCCTCCAAAATGATAAGAGAATAAATATCTGTTGTTTTAAACCACTCAGTTTGTGGTACTGTGATACAGCAGCCCTAGCAGACTAGGACATCCTCCAAGAAGAAGGTGCCAAGACAGAATTACATCTGTAAGGGTTTTACTAGAGGAAAGTCCTGTGAAAAAAATGGGGAGGGAACCTGAAGAGATGGGAAGGCCTGTCAGAACAAGATAGAAGTATGGCTCAGAGTGAACGAGAGTGGAAAAGAGGTTGAATGGAAGTGTACTAAATTGCTGTGACCTACAAGAAAGTCTCAGCAAGGCTGTTGGGGAGTTCTTGATCCAAAGCAGGCTGTCAGCATTCCTGGGTGTGCCTGATGTGCACAGTCATTGGCTGGGGACCGCCTGCAGGAAGTGTGAGCTGTGCTCAGGCATGACAGTGCATTTCAGAGTGCAGCAGCTTTGTGCTTGGTGACCATCTCCTCTATGCCTTCATCCAAGGTATTAGAAGAAATGTTGAGTAAGACAAATTTCTATTCACACCTTTAGAAATATGTTTCCACAACATCAGGGACCATTGCTGATTGGCTTTATGGGATAACACTGAATTAAGAATGTGGATCCAGCGGTGGCTCTACCTATAGTCACGCGTCTGAAGGACAGGCACTGTGGTACCACGAAGTGGAAACACCTGGTGACCTTGAGCTGGACAGTCTCACACTCACACAGACCTGGGGCTGTATTCTAGCTTTGCTACTCACCAGCTGTGTCACAATTTATTTGGTATAATAAGCCTTATAAGGTTACTGTGAGACTTTAGGAAGATTTGATCTATGTTTATGTCTATGTCTATATCTATATCTATATCTATATCTATATCTATATCTATATCTATATCTATATCTATATCTATATCTATATCTATATCTATATTTATATCATATCTATAGTAATGTCTTACCCAGAAGAGCATGCATCATATTAAGTGTTTTCCACTTGAACCATGTACTTACTCTTTCTAGAATTCGGTGTTTTCATTTGCAAAGTGAAGTGTTTTACCTAATGACTGCTAAAGAAACTTTTGGGTTAAAGTTTTAGTCAAAAAAGAACCCTTTGTTTGGAAGGTAGGGTGAAAATTTAGTAGTAGATTTGGAGAGGGAACAATATAATCACAACTTATCTTATTGCTCAGTGTGTTCTTTTTTACTTTTTTTTTTTAATTAGAGAAGCTGTAGGTTAACAGATAAATCATGTGAAAAATACAGTGTTCTCATACAAACCCCTATTGTTGACACTTTGCATTAGTATGGTACCTTTGCCAGCATGTTCTTTAGCTTGGAAGGACAAAATTCTCCTCCTTCGTACTCTTCCCTGTTGCTAACTTTCTTTGATGATGCTTGAAAATTCTCTAAGAAAGTAACCTGTTTCACAGTTAAAACTAAGGCTTTAAATATCTGTGATGCAGGTTGAAGGGAGGCTTACAATGACCTTGAGGAACCCTAAGAGCATGACATTATTTTGATGAATTCAATATCATATGTAGTTTATGCCTGGGCTAAAGACTCTCAATAATTAAAAGTAACAAATATTTTTTGAGCTAAATCATGCAAGCTCAAGGCCAGAAGACAGTGTTAAAATTTCACTTTTTTATCTAATTATTGTACAAGAGCACACCAACAATAAGGTCAAATAGTCTTGAATGCACATTTAGTCTCCATGACTCATTGTTATAGATTAATCATCATGGAAGGTGTAAATATGATATACTTTTCTAGTTTCTTAGATGTCATCTATTTAGTCTATATGTCAAACTGTCAGGAATCAGGCAACTTGAGGAATTAATAGGCTGTAGGCACTGTCTGATCATGGAGTGCTACTGAAAAAATACTCTTCAGAAAAGCTGGAATGACATGTCATGTCATGACTTTTCTATTGGTCTAAAATAAAAGGGAAAACGTATCTTTTCCAAGCTGGGAAGTGAAAATGAACTCGGTTGGCAAAATATTACTGAGTCTCAGTTCTTGCTCTTCCAGAGTTCATCAGTCAGGGTCAGCTCTAGGCTAAGTGAGGAGGTTGGTCCCATTTGCTTCTGGAGTCTCCAGTTTCTGTGTTATGACGTTATTTTCCATGCAGATATGCAATCTCAACCCGCCTTCCCACATGAACACCACTCCCCACCATCCATACTTCCTCACGGCCTTCGTGCTAGCTTAGCGCCAAGCAACAAGAATGCCATGGTGCCATAAACATGTGGTGAGCTTTCTGTGCAACTCTATCTGGTGAGATTTTAGAGACACTAGGGATATTTGTTGTGGTCATTATCATGAGCTCTGGCCTCAAACTAACTGGGTTGGAACCCTGGTTCAACCAATGTCTATCCAAATTATATTTGTAAGCCTATTTTTTTTTCATGTGATAAATAGAAAAAGTATATTTCCTACTTTAGTGAGTAGGTTAAATGAGATAAGCCATCTTGCTCATGAGAAGATTAAATGAGATAACCCATCTAGAACACATAGTATAATGACTGGCACATAGTAAGTGCTTAATAAATATTAGTTATTAGTAATCTTATTTTTAAATTTCTATGTTATTGTGCTTCAGGTGTTCTATGTTGGAAAAACATTTAGAGAGTTACAATTGTCTGCTCCCTGGCTGCAAGTGGCTTTTTCATTTTTATGGTATTATTTTTAACAAAAGTTTTTAATTTTATGTAAATGAATTGATTAAACATTTACTTTAATTTTTATGCTTTTCTAAATTATTTAATAAATAGAGCTCTATTTTAGTTTTATAAAGATATTCACCTTCTTTCCCCCTAAACATCCTTAAGATGGACTTTTTACATTATATCTTTAATCCTCCTAGAATACAGAATAGATGCAGAGCTGCCACAATTCCAAAATAAAAACACAAATCACTTAATATAAAAATAGGGAAAAGATCAGGCAACTTGCATAAGAGAAAAATAACAGGCTAATAGATTCATGGAAAGATGGTCATCCTACTAGTAAACATTAAAATGTAATTTAAACCCTAGAGAGATGACAGTGATCAAATTGGCAAGAATTTAAAATTTGCCTGACAATACCAAATTTTGGATAGGAATTCTCCAAGAAATTAGTCTTCTGTTGTCTTTCTGAAACTTGCCTCGTCTCAGGCTGCTTTGTTCTGTCTCTGGGTTCTATTTTTCATAGACTCAATCTGCCTGATCCGCCTGTCTTCCACCTCATTTAAAACTTTGTATCCTCTTCCTCAAAGTCCTGGAAGCCTGTTTAGCTTTTTTTCTATTTAACTATCCAATTAAGTGTTCATTGACACAACATGGTTTCAACTGTGTTCTTATTTTTATTTGCAAATACGTACAAAATATTTACGTTCTGCTAATTTTTCTCTCTTTGCTGAAACTTACAGAGTGAAGTCTATGTTGTATAGTAACTTATAGTCAAGTTGTAATTGCCATCAAAATCTTGGCTGAATCTCTAAACTTCATGTCTCTTAACTACAAATGTATATTCTCTGCTCAGTAATCCAGGAGAATGAGATAACTGGGGAAGGATGAGAACCTTGGCTATCCAAGCCACAGAACTCTTCTGGCTGCTGTTTCTTCTCTGCCTGTGATGGAGTCCTGTGTTAGGGTACAGCCTCCACAAACTTCGCCTTCCTTTGGCTCAGTCAGCACCCCAACTACAAACCAGCCTCCTTCATATGGATCCTACCAGCCTGAGGCAAGACCCACTGCGTGTTGGCCCAGTATTGTATTTTGTTCCAGTATTTTATCACCTCCTATTATGTCTGTTTCCAAACCCTGCTAATTCACACTGGTTAAAGAAAGCCTGGTTGATGTATTCCCTCTGTGCCCAATTCTCGCCCTGGATCCCCCATATTTAAATACACGATCTGACAGGATTTCTTCAGCTGTCTGCAGATGTGCAGATTTTACAGGAATGATAAATATTAGATAGCTCTTTCAGTTTGGTCCCATCTGCACCACATCCAGGAGAAAAACGATGAAGTTTTTCATGTGGCTGTCGCTCATGTCTATTTCAAGTGCTGATAGACGTTTTTCCTACTAATCTATGTTAATCATCTCAGTGGAAGCTCTGTGGTGGTTGGGGAAAAGGTGCTGAACTATATTTACATCATCCTCTTGGTGAGCAGTATCTCATGATTTTTATCTAAGATAACATTTGAATTTTAATACTATTCAAAACAGAGTATAAAAAGCATTGTGTCAGGTGCTGGTATGTAAAACAAAATAAGTAAGCGATGCAATTTTTCCTGAGTAGGCAACAAACAACATTGGCAGGGATGTTACTTCCAACCTCATAGGACTCATGACCATTTGACGCAAGGTCAGATGTGCAGGCTAAGTTCACTATGGTTTCATTTCACTGCTTTCTGGCTAATGATTCCAGCCCTTTCTCTTTGTTTTGTAATGTCTTTGCCCTATTGTTAGAGAAAGAGCTTGTCTGCCAGGTGCACAACTTGACAAGGTTAATGACATCAAAGTGAGTTTTATTGAAAGTGAAAAAATAAACATAGACATACATGAGCCATATTAATTTGAACTCCAATGAATCAGTCAAAAGAAAATAACTTTAGAATAAAGGAACAGGATAACGTAATAGAGCAAAATGTTTCAAATCATACTTTGATGGAAGAATTCTAAATAGCAGATAGTAAACAGATATCTGTTTTATAAAAGAGCCAGTGGTATCCCCCTAAAAGACAGCAAATGGACATAATAAAAGTATGGCTTGGCATAAACAGGAAACTGTAAATATTATGAACATGAGTTCACAGAGTGAGGCCACTAGAGGAGTGTTATTTTCCTCCATACTTTATTTTTCAAAATGTGATGTGGAATTGCTATAATAAGTAAATAATACTTGAGAAAAAGGGAACATTTTGTTTCCTAGTTGATTCCATTTTGTGTGTGTGTAGTATGTGCCATGGGTTTAACTTATAACCTACTTGATGATCTATAAGAATAATGAATTCTATGAAAAAAAACCACTCAATATTCAGGCCATGCATTTTAGTTTGAATTAGCGTATTTTTTGCTTTTTGTATTCTTTAGAGGAGGAAGGAAAAAACGTCAGTTAGTTTTATTCATTTCTCTGGCCATATACTTTAAATAAAAAGCCTCCATCTATTTATTATTCCCTTGAAAATCTATTACTTGAGGCTCCCATGTCAAAGGAACTTGTTTGGACTGTAGAGGGAAACCCATAGACCTCATCCACATCAGCAGCTCAAGGAGTTTATAGCCCTATAGGGATGTTAAAGCACATTCATAACAATAATGCAAAATCAGAAGTGAAACCTGACATTAGAACTGTACAGAGAACATGCTGTGGGAGGTTTTATATTGCTGCACCTAGACCGGCCCAAGATTTGAAGCCTTGTAACAGGTTATTGAAAAGTCTAATAAATATATTACATGGAAACCTAAATTTGTCATGCAAACTACTGTTTGCATTTCACAGGAATTTTCATTAAATAAAAAAGGCACTAATTGAATACAATTTTTGGTGGATCACGTAGGCTTTGACTCATGAAACACAGTCGCCTCTTGTTTGCCCTTAAACTCTTTGCTCTTAAGCTTGTCAGCAGGAACAGTGGGTACAAGCCATCCTGAGAAGTGCATTTCCTGCAGTGAAGCCTCTATATGCTGAGGTATTGAGGAGGAAGTCAGGCGAAAGATGATTTTCATGTATTCTATAGGTTAAAGTACTCTACAGATATATGAACCAGGTAGCAGAAGTAATAGTACTACTACCAGGTAGTAGAAGTAATAGCATTATCTGCCTTACTACATGAAACCTAAATAATGCCACCAATTATGTCACTTAATACTGGAAAAAAAGTAAATCCCTATATATTTAAGATAGTTAAGATACTATTTTGTTTTTCTGTACCTTGCAGCTGAAATTATTCCAAACTAATAGAAGAGGATAGTAGTAGTATATGAAAAATACAAAACAATTTTTAAATCTAAAAGTATATAAGCATTTTATAGGCATAATAGCAATTGAAGTAGTCTGACAAGCGCAGTGGTTAAGAGCTACGTATCTTAATGTACTTTAGCGGTTGTCTCTGTATTGTGGGATTGTAGTTATTTTGTATTTTAAAAAATATACTAGCATGTTAGTTAGGGAAGGTTAAACTGTGGCAATAAATAAATCCAAAAATACAATGACTCAATATAGTAGATTCTTCATACATTGTCATGTAACAGTTTCAAGCCAGTGTTCCCAATCAAGGGAGGCTAGGCTCCCTGTGGTGATACAAGGACCCTGACTCCTTCCACCTGGGGTCTTTGTGTCTCCTAACATTCTTTCACTGTATTTATCAAGCCAAGCAAGGGGAAACATAATATTGAAGAGACACAGTCACTTTTTAAAATAAAATTGTATTGAAGTATATCTTCCATACACGCACATACGTAAACAGTAAGTATATAGCAAAAGTTGTGAACTTACAAAACAGACACGCATATCATCACACAAGGCTCCCACACATCACTCCACACCAACACCTTGCATTGTTGTGAAACTTCTTACAAACATGAACTATCATAGTAAAAATATTGCTACTAATGATAGCCCATCCTGCAACCCACCAAGTTACTAACACCCTGTATTAGTATTATATTCTTGTTATAGTTCATGAGAGAATGTTCTCATATTTGTCCTGTTAACTAAAATTCATCTCCCACCACTGGGTTCCCTGTGTTTTACACCTCCATGTTTTGTACAATCCATTCAAGGTACACTCAGTGGCTCTTATTTTCACCACAGGGTTGTGCTGTCATTGCCTCAGTCAATTTTAGAATGTTTTTATTACTCCAAAAGGAAAAGTCCCATCATGCCTTTTACCCCCTATAATTGCCTCTTAAAATTGATATAATATCTTCTCTGCCATTGCTACAAAAATATTAGTTAACTATCATCCATAAGTTACATTAGTGTAATTTTCCCATGTATCACCGTATTCTTAACACTTTGCAAAAGAAGAACATTCTTTGATTTTTACTATTTACCACAACCTTCAGCCACCACTGAAAACACTATGCTATGCATACCCTAGATTATTCTCTAGTTTTCTTTCAATTGTCATTTATGTCCACGGACTCCCCCTTTCAGCCATAAACTTATTTATAAATCAGCAGTTTTAGTTATACTCACTCTAACTTGTTACCATCAACTATTCATTTCCACACTTTTACAATAAACTTAATAAAAATTTCCGCATACATTGGCATCAGCTCCCATTCTCAAGCCACATTCTCTTCACTTGTAACCTATACCCTAGAATTTACCTCTATGAATTTAATCATCATATTTAGTTCATATTAGTGAAAGCATACAGTATTTGTTCTTTTGTGTCTGGCTTATTTCAGTCAAGATAATATCGTCAAGGTTCATTCATGTCGTCAGATGCATCCCAATTTCGTTTCTTCTTACAGTTGAATAGTAATCCATTGTGTGGATATACCACATTTTGATTATCCATTCTTCTTTTGATGGACACTTAAGCTGGTTCCATATTTTAGCAATTCTGAATAATGCTGCTATGAACATTGGTGTGCAAATGTCAGCTGGCATCCTTGCTTTCAGTTCTCCTGAATATATTCCTAGTGATGGGATTCCTGGATCATGTGACAGTTCTATATTCACCTTCTTGAAGGACTGCCAAACTGTCTTCCACAGAGGCTGCACCATTCTATTTTCTCTCCTGAAGCAGTGTTCCTATTTCTCCACATCCTCTCCAGAACTTTCAGTTTTCTGTTTTTGTTTTTGGATAATGGACATTCTGTAAGGTATGAAATTGCATTTCATTGTAGTTTTGGTCTGCATTTCCCTAATAGTTAGTGATGTTGAACATTTTTTTCATGTGCTTTTTGGCCATTTGTATTTCCTCTTGGGAGAAATATTTATTAAAGTCTTTTGCCATTTTTAATTGTGTTGCTTGTATTGCTATCATTGAGTTGAAGGATCTCTTTATATAACATGGATATCAAACCTTTGTTGGATATGTGGTTTCCAAATAATTTCTCCCATAGAATAGGCTGACTTTTTACTTTCTTGACAAAATCTTTTGAAAAACAAAAGTGTTTAATATTGAAGAGGTCTCATTTATCTACTTTTTCTTTCATTGCTTGTGCTTTGGGTGTAAGATTTAAGAAACCACTACCTACCACAAGATCTTAAAACTATTTCTCTTCATTTTCTTCTAGAAGTTTTATGGTTGTAGCTCTTATATTTAGGTCCTTGATTCATTTTGAGTTAAATTTTGTATAAGGTATGAGATAGGGGTCCTCTTTCTTTCTTTTGGATATGGATATCCAGTTCTCCCAGCACCATTTATTGAATAGATTTTTCTGACTTAGCTGGGTGGGCTTGACTTGATTGTAGATGAGAGGGTCTATTTCTGAGTTCTTGATTTAGTTCCATTGGTCAGTATGTCTATCTTTATGCCAGTACCATACTGTTTTCCACTGGAGCTAAGTAATATGCTTTCAAGTCAGGAAATGAGAGTCCTCCAATTTCATTCTCCTTTTAAAAGACATTTTTGGCTATTCTGGGCTCCTTACCCTTCCAAATAAATTTCAAAATTCACTTTTCCATTTTTGCAAAAAAGATTGTTGGTATTTTAGTGGAATTGCTTTGAATTTGTAAATCAGTTTGTGTAGAATTGACATCTTAACCATATTTAGTCTTCCAATCCATGAACAGGGATTCCTTTCATTTATTTAGGTTTTCCTTGGTTTCTTTTAGCAAAGTTTTGTGGATTTCTGAACACAAGTCTTTTATGTCCTTGGTGAAGTTTATTCTTAAATATTTGAGTCTTTTAGTTGCTTTTATAAACGGAAAATTTTTACTACTTCCTCCTTAGATTGCTCGGATTTCAGTAGTATATAGAAATGCTACTAATTTTTGCATATTAATCTTGTATCCCACCACTTTTTTGAACTTATCTATTAGTTCTAGTAACTTATTTGTGGATTTTTCAGGATTTACTACATCTAGGATCATATCAGCAAATAGCAACAGTTTTACTTTCTCCTTTCCTATTTGGGTGCATTTCCCCCCCTTTATTTTGCCTCATTGCTCTAGCTAGAACTAGCACAATATAGAATAACAGTGGTAACAGTGGACATCCTTGTCTTGTTCCTGATCTCAGCAGGAAAACTTTCAATCTTTCACTGTTCAGTACAATGCTAGCTGTAGGTTTTTCATATATGCACTTTGCCATGTTGAGAAAGCTTCCTTCTATTCCTATCTTTTGGAGTGTTTTTATCAAGAAAGGATGACTTTTATCAAGTCAAATGCCTTTAATGTGTCAGTTGAGAAGATCATATGATTCTTCATCTTCAATTATGAATGTGGTTTATTACACTTATTGATTTTCTTGTGTTGAACTACCCTTGCACACCTGGGATAAAACCCTCTTGATCATGGTGTATAATTCTTTTAAAGTGCTTTTGGATTCCGTTTGCAAATATTTTGTTGAGGATTTTTCCATCTCTATTCTTTAGAGAAATTGGTCTATAATTTTCTTTTTTTTGTAGTATCTTTATTTGGTTTTATATTATGGTGATATTAGCTTCATAGAATGAGTTTGGTAGCATTACTTCCTGTTCAATATTTTGGAAGGGCTTAAGCAAGATTGGTATTAGGTCATCTTTGAATGATTGGTAGAATTCACTTGTGAAGCCATCTGGTTCCGGGGTTTTCATCTTTGGGAGGTTTTTTTTTAATTTTTGTTTTTCTAAGGAGGCACCAGGGATTGAACCTGGGACCTTGTACATAGGGAGCAGGAGCTCAAACCACAGAGCTATACCTGCTCCCTGGGAGGTTTTAGACGACTATTTCAGTCTCTTTTCTTGTGATTGGTTTGTTGAGGTCTTCTATTTCTTCTAGGGTCAGTGCAGGTTGTTGTATGTGTTTCTAGGAATTTTCCATTTTGTCTGTCTTGACTAGTTTATTGGTGTACAGTTGTTCATGGTATCCTTTTATGATATCTCTTATATCTGTGGGTTCAATGGTAATGTATCCCCTCTCATTTCTGATTTTATTTATTTGCATCTTTTCTCCCTTTTTGGTCAGTCTAGCTAAGGGTTTGCCAGTTTTGTTGATCTTCTCAAAGAACCAACTTTTGGTTTTGTTGATTCTCTCTATTATTTTTCATTTTTTCTGCTCTGATCTTTATTATTTCTTTCCTTTGGCTTGGTTTGGGATTAGTTTGTTGTTCTTTTACTAGTTCCTCCAGGTGTGCAGTTAGGTCTTTGATTTTAGCTCTTTCTTCTTTTTTAATGTAAACATTGAAGGCTATAAATTTCCCTCTTAGCATTGCCTTTGCTGTATTCCATAGGTTTTGATATGTTGTGTTCTCATTTTCATTTGTCTCAAGATATTTACTGAAATCTCTTGCAATTTCTTCTTTGACCCAATGATTATTTAAGAATGTGTTGTTTAATCTCCATATTTTTGTTAATTTTCACCTTTTCTATCTGTTATCAATTTCCAGCTTTTTTCCATTATGATCAGAAAAAGGGTTGCATATAATTTCAATATTTTTAAATTTATTGACCTGTCTTGTGACCCAACATATGGTCTATCTTGGAGAAGGATATGTGAACACTTGAAAATAATGTATATACTGCTGTTTTGGGGTATAATGCTCTATAAATGTCTGTTAGGTTTAGTTCATTTATCATATTATTCAAGATCTTTGTTTCTTTCTTTATCCTCTGTCCAGATGTTCTAGCCAATATTTAGAGTGATTTATTGAAATATCCAGCTATTACTGTAAGGGCATCTATTTCTCCCTTCAGTTTTGCTAGCATATGCATCATGTATCTTGGGGCACCCTGGTTAGGTGAATAAATATTTATTATAGTTATTTCTTCTTGATGCATTTCCCCTTTTATTAATATATAATGATCTTCTTTATCTCTTATAAAAGTTTTGCACTTAAAATCTATTTTGCCCAATATTAGTATAGCTACTCCAGATCTTTTTTATTACTTCTTGTGTGGGATATCTTCTTTCAGCCTTTCACTTTCAATCTGGTTGTGTCCTTACATCTGAGATGAATCTCTTGTTGACAGCACTTAAATGGCTCATATTTTTTTTATCCATTCTGTTAGTCTATGTCTTTTGATTGGGAAATTCAATCCATTAGCATTACTTACCTCATTCATTTTATCTTTTGACTTTCCATTGTCATATCTTATTCTTGTCAGTCTTTTTACCCTTTAAGTTACCTTTACTAATAATCTTCATTTTTACACTCTTCTCCAAGTCCCTTGCTCTTGTTTTTTCCTTTCAAGCTGTAGTACTCCCGTTTGTATCTCTTGTAAATCTGGACTTTGGTAACATACTCTCTCAGTTTTTTGTTTATCTGTGAAGACTTTAAACTCACCTTCATTTTGAAGGAAAATTATGCCAGATAAAGAACTCTTGGCTGGCAATTTTTCTCTTTCAATACCTTAAATACATCATACCATTTTTTTTCTCACCTCCATGTTTTCTGTTGCTAGATTGGCATTTAGTCTTTTTGAGGTTCCCTTGTATGCGATGCATTGCTTTTCTCTTACTGCCTTCATAATCCTCTATCTCTGGTATTTGTCATTCCGAATTGTCTGTGTCTCAGAGTAGTTCTATTTGGATTTATTCTTTTTGGGGTATGTTGTCCTTTCATAAGGGCTGGGAAATTTTCAGTCCTTATGTTTTCAAATATTTTTCTGCCTCTTTTCCATTCTCTTCTCCTTCTGGGACACCAATAATGCATATGTTTGTGCATTTTGTTTTGTCATTCATTTCCCTGAGACCCTGTTCCATTTTTTCCATTCTTTTCTCTTTCTGTTCTCCTGTTTTTTCAAGTTCAGATGTTCTGTCCTCAATTTCACTAATTGCATCCTCTATCAATTCAAATCTGTTCTTATATGCATCTCATGTATTTAATCTTAAACATTTTTTCTTTCATTCACATAAGCTCTGTTCCTTTCCTTTGCAGTCTTTCAAATTGTTCTTTATGTTCATCCAGTGTTTTCTTAATATCCTTTATATCTTTAGACATATTTTCCTTCAAGTTCTTGAATTGATTTAGGAGATTTATATGATTATCATTAATTAGTTGTTTAAATCCTGTGTCTCATTTGGTTTGTTCCTTTGGCTGGGCCATATCCTACTGTTTCTTAGTATGGCTTGTAATTTTTTGCTGCTGTCTAAGCATCTGAATATGTTGGTCAATTTATTCTGACAGTCAATTTCTCTCTCTTGCCTACTGGTTTTGTTTCACAGCTCTTGTTTGATTTTTGTTTCAACTTATTCTAAGTCTTTAAAATTGCCCAGCTTAAGTTATCAAAATACAGACAGGGACTCACTATTGGGGTACATATCCACCCCCATGAGTTTGGGACAAGAGATGCCTAAAAGCAGTTCTTTTCCTTGTAGGTTCCTGGTCAAATCTTGCCACAGAGGTGACTTTCAACCTCCATTTGCCTGTATTCTGGTCTTTCCAGAGCCAAGATTAAGGTGGGCTCTGCTTGCCAAATTAACTGAACAGTAACCACTTTATGCACCCTCTCTCTACCCAGGGGGGAAGATGTCTATTCCCCTCTCAACTGGCTGCAGTGAGCCATGTTGTTTATCCAGGCTGTTCACTTTAAGGGTGGCAGATGGGTATCATTCCTGGCCATGAGGGTTAGCAACTCATGGTTTTTATTTCAGCTTCTTCATCTCTCTGTCCCTCATCCTCCTGGGGAAGTGTGCAGTACCCTCCTTCTCTGCAGAGTCCAAAAGCAGGTCCCTTGGACAGCTTTTTGCCCTTCCTCCATTGTTTATGTGAAAGAGTTGAGCCTGCTTGCCTATTCTGACACCATCTTCCTGGAAATTCTCTCAATTTACTGCACTCACTTTATATGACCTCGGTCAAAATGGCAAAACCCACTTCTATTCTCATTCCATAGATGTCACGTAGTTACACCAAAGGCTAGTTTCAAGAGGGCTTGGGAATGTTGTCACTGGCCATATAGTAGCATTTCACCTGTAGTTCTATTATTATGAAAAGGAGACTGAAGTTTGACGGATAGGTGGACATCTTTTCTATCACCAGCCATGAATAAAATGAATACTATTAATAAAATTTCAATAAAATAAAATTTCCATGAATTCATAATTGAGATAGATTATGTAAAGCTCTGGGAAAAAACAATAAAAGAAACCCTGGAAGTATTTTTAAAGGATATGTTTTGTTAATATGGTAAAATGGAAGACTATAAAAAATTACAAGATTTGAAAAGGAACTAATTGTTTTAGGAAAAAAAAATATAAAAATTGAAATAAATATTGAAAGCATGTTCTGACTTGACTGGCTGCATGCACTGCAAGGCATACGCTCCTGGGCCACTGGAACCCACTCCACTGTAGCAGCTACTGCCTGCCAGGCAGCATGGGACTAAGAGCCCAGCCTCCGCTTGGCCACCTCCAATGAGGGAATGGTGGCTCAGAATTCAGAGGAAACAGGTGGCAAAGAGCTGTAGCATCTCCTTATTCCCCATCTTCACACCCCCAGGGACTTTGTCTACATCGTGTAAACTTCTCTGAAGAACCAAGAGTGGGCACTGTCTCTTACTAATACAAATGAAGCAGATACCCTGTTGAGCTGCCCGCTGAGATTTTTTACCTGAGAAGATAGTAATGCTATTACTTCTCCAGAAGCTTGTTCATGACAGGAAGAAGAAATAGAAGATCTCAACAAACCAATTACTAGTAAAGAGGTTGAATCAATAATCAAAAACCTCCCAAAAAAGAAAAACTCAAGACCAGATGGCATCACAGGGGAATTTTACCAAACATTCCAAGAATACTGATCTCCAATTCTGTTCAAACTCTTTAAAAAAGAACTGAAGAGGAGGGAACATTCTCTAACTCATTTTACAAGGTCAGCACCTCATACCATAGCTGGATTACAATACCACAAGAAAAGGAAACTACATACATCTCTTTTTTAATTTTTTTTTTCAGTTTTAAAGAAGCTTTAGATTACATAAATGTTACATAAAAAAATATACGGGATTCCCATATGCCCCATCCGCCCCCCTCACTTTCTCACATTAACATATTTTATTAGTGTGGTACATTTGTTACAATTGATGACCACATAATGAAGCATTGCTACTAACCTTGGACTATAGTTTACATTATGTGTAAGCCTCCCTTATGTGTGTTCATTCCTCAATTTTGAGGATTTGGGGATGATGATGCCCACACTGCTTCTGACTGAGATGGGGCTTAGATGTCATGGAGCTGATGGATGGAACTATCTTGCTTTCACTTTCAGACACTCTCTGTTCTTTGGGATGGACGTTATCCACCATTGCCTCCTTGTTAGTTGTCCTGGGTGAGTCCAGTGAACTGGAGAATAGGTGTTGCAACTCTGCTGATATTCAGGGCTCAACTGGCATATGAACAGACTAACTCTGCTGATATTCAGGGCTCAACTGGCATATGAACAGACCAAAGATTTAAGTCTCTGGGAAATATATTTAACAAGTATAGTGCTAATTATAGGTTCAAATAAAAGGGGCAGAAGAAACATGTACACGGAAACTATAAATGAGTCTAACTCTGTTACACTGGGGAGCATAAATTCCACAGCAAGGCCAACTGACAGGGTGCCAAATTTCTGAGCTTGTCTGTCCTGCTTATAGTGTCTAGAGGTCTCTAGAGCCCTCAGGAGCCCTGCTTTTTAAGGCATTGTTTACTGGGGCAGTCAATGAGATCCTGTTGAGACTTGTATAAGCATAATTTGGAATGACCTCTTGACTCACTTTGAAATCTCTTAACCATAAAAACTCATTTGTATTTAATATTTCCCCCTTTTGGTCAAGGTTTTTTTCCAGATGCATTGCTAGTTGGTGCTTGGTAATAATCCCTCGGTGCCAGGGAGGCTCATCCCCAGGAGTCATGTCCCACACCAGGGAGAAGGTAGTGCATTTATATGCTGAGTTTGGCTTAGAGAGAGGCCACATTTGAGCAAAAAGGAGGCTTTCAGGAGGTAACTCTTAGACAGTATATAATACTAGGCTAAGTTTCAGTTTCACAAGAGAAGGTTCATAAGTACAATCCTCAATATCAAGGGCCTGGTATAATGGTCTCTCTTCTTTCACTAGGCAGTCCCCATGTACTTGGGGGATTCTTGCCATAGTATTAGAGAATGTAGCAGGACTCCCCAGGATGGGAATTCAATATTATTTCCATTATTGTGTGGGTCTCCATCCACTGAGACAACACCCCATGAACACTTGAACATATTCATTTGCCTTAAAGGCATGCCCCATGTGCACTCCTCCCCACACATTACCCCATCACTGACACCCTGCACCAGTGATCCTTCCCTGCCACAGTTGTGACCCTTCTGTGATCCAAAACCTCTCCCAAAATGAAGCCAAAAAAACCCAAATAAGATTAATAAGAAAATAATATAATAATAATAATGTTTAAAATAGCAAATAAAATAGAAAAATAAAAAGTTAAAAAATTTGAAATAAAATAAATTTTTTATACATTGTCTTTCATCACTGTAAGATTTGTTATCTTGTATGTATAGTGACAATTTCTTCCATATGTTCCCCCAGTGTCTTATTTTTTTCATTTTATTTTCAAAGACTCTTTAGGTGACAGAAAGGTCACATAGAAAATATAAAGGATTCCCATATACCCAATATCCTCCTCCTTTTCCACTCTCCCCTATTAACACTTTACATGTGAATGGTACATTTGTTAAAATTGATATACAAATATTGAAGCATTGCTACTAACCATGGTCAGTGGTTTACATTAGGGTTTACATTTTGCCCTGTACAATTTTTTGGGTTTTGACAAAGTTTAAATGGCCTGTATGCATTATTGCAAGATTATGCAGAACAATTCTAATGCCCTAAAAACGCCCTATGTTCCATCTTGTCTATTCTTCCTTCCCCCTCCCCTTGGAACCTATAGTAACCACTAAGTATCAGTTTTTGAATAATAAGATTCATAGTTACTTGCAATAATATTGAGGGCTTGACATATTAGTCTTTTCTTTTATTAGGCACTGCCTATGTTCTCAAGAGATTCTTGTCTGTCTAACTGAGAACATAGTAGGACTCCCCAGGATGGGAGTTTAATATTTTCTTGTTTACTGAGAGAACACACTACAACAAGATGAACACCTACATATTCCATAGAGGCATGTCCTAGGTGCATCCTGTCCCACATATCCCCCCACACCTGACACCCTACACCAGTAACCTTCCCCCTGCCATATTTGCCAAAAGAACATTTGCACCATTGTAGTTTTAACCACAGACTTACAAATTCCCAGAGTTTGTCTGCTGTTTCCTACAACCCTCCCCCCTTTTCCATGGATAGTCCAGCCCTAATCCCCACCCTATCCCCTCACAGACCACCACTGCCGAACCCAATCACATCATTGCACCACTATCACCCCCATCCACAACCCAACTACCCCCTGCCACCTCATCACAGGTTTTGCCAATATTGAGCATCGGCTCACCACACTCTACTCTGCCAATATCTTTTATGAATATAGATGCAAAAATCCTAAACAAAATATTAGCAAACCAAATCCCTCAATTGGAAGTCACACACCTCCTGATCTTAGAACTTATTTTGAAGCCACAGTAATCAAAGTAGCATGGTACTGGCACCAGGTCAAACAGATAGACAAACAGAATTGAACTGAGAGTTCAGAAATCAACACTCACATTTATGGCTAACTGATTTTTGACAAGGGGTGTATTAGTCAGCCAAAGGGTTGCTCATGCAAAGTACCAGAAATCTGTTGGCTTTTATAAAAGGTATTTATTTGGGGTAAAAGCCTATAGTTACAAGGCCCTAAAGAGTCCAACTCAAGGTTGTTTTCTTACCAGTCTGTTGCCACATGTTGAAGCAAGACAATTTCTGATCTCTGCGAGGGTTCAGCCTTCCTTTCTCTCAGTACAGGCTGGCATAGGGCTTGTCTCTCTTCCCAGGGTCACAGGATAAAAGTTCTCTTCTCTTCCATGACATGACAAAGATCTCTCCTCTGGCATCTATGGAATTCTCTCTTCTAATGTATCTTCTTCTGTGTGTCTTCTTGAGAAAGTGTCCATTTATGTAGTCCACCAAGGGGGCAGGGACTTAACCCGAGTTATACCTTTCTCATGTGGTCGAATCAAAGTCCTAATCTTAATAAAATTTGATCAAAGACATCTCAGCTGAATCTAATACAGTCAAAGGGGATTACACTCAGAGGAACAGACCAGTTTACAAACATAATCTTTCTTTTTGGAATTCATAAATAATATCAAACACAAGGGGGGAAAGACAACTCTATTGGGAAAGAATAGTCTCTTCAGCAAATGGTGCTGGGAAAACTGGATCTCCATTTGCAAAAGAATGAAAGTGGACCCCTATCTCACACCATATACAAACTTAACTCAACATGTATCAAAGACCTACACATAAGAGGCAAAACTCTCAAAGTCCTAGAAGGAATCATAGGGAAGCATCTCCAGGATCTGGTGTTAGGCAATGTTTTCTTAGACTTTAGACCCAAGGCATAAGCAACAAAAGAAAAAATGGACACATGGGGCCACAACAAAATTTAAAAGTTTTATACCTCAAATAACTTTATCATAACATATTTTAACAACAACAACCTACAGAATGGGAGAAAATACTTGGAAACCACATATCCAGTAAGGTTTTAATATCTAGAATAAACAAAGAAATCCTTTGACTCAACAACAAGAAAAATCAACCCTATTTGAAAATGGCTTAAAGACTTGAATAGACATTTCTCCAAAAAGATATACAGATGACCGAAATGCACATGAAAAGATGCTCAACATTATTAGCCATTAGGGAAATGCAACTCAAAACCACAATGAGATACCATTTCACACCCACTAGAATGGCTACTATAAAAAAAAAAAAAAATGGAAAGGAGTAAGTGTTGGAAAGTATGTGG
>JAQZBX010026111.1:0-29134 GCA_029593785.1 Cabassous unicinctus
TTGTAAACTGGTCTGTTCCTCTGGGCATGATGCCTTTTGATTGTATTAAATTCAAATGTTTTACATTTACTTGATTAAATGAAGATTAGGGCTTTGATTTGACCACTTCATTAGGGCAACTCAGGGTTGAGTCCCTGCCCCCTTGCTGGGCTATGTAAACAGACACGCACTCTAGGAGAATACACAGTAGAAGACACGGCAGAGGAGAGAACCTAGTTTTGATTTTGGATCCCTGGGGAGAGCCGAGCCATTCGCCTGACAGTTTGCAGCTGAAGAGACCAGAGCCCTGAGCAACCAAGCAGGCCCTGAAAGAAAACGAGCCCCCAGCCTACAGCTGAGATCAGAAGAAGCTGGGCCCATTGAGCTTTAAGAGGAAAGAGTAAGGTTGAACCCTCACAGACATTGCCCGCCATCTTGCTTCAACACGTGGCAACAGACTTTGGTGAGGAAGAAACCTTGAGTTTGACTCTTTAGGGCTTTGTAACTCTAAACTCCTACCCCAAATAAATAGCCTTTATAAAAGCCAACAGGTTTCTGACTAATACAGTGCCATAGAAGTCATTACAGCACCTTTCCCAGTAGAGTGCAGATAGCAAAAACAGATTCTGCATGCCCTTTCAGCTGCTGGTTATGCCATACGCTGCCAGCTCAGATCCAGGGGCTCTCTGCTTCTGGGATGTGATGGAAACCAAAATCACCCCCTCAAGTCTTCTCTCTGAGACAGTGCCACCTCTGTCCCCTGGGGGGGGGGGCATGACATGGATGAGGCACACAGATGTCTCTTCTAATGGTGGAATCTGATGCTCTTTGCTGCTTCTGAATTATCGTGCCTCCCCCTCATTCTCTCTCTTCAAATTCACTCCTACCACCTCATCAGATTTCTTGGGCATTCACCACTACTTCATTAATAAGTTCCTATTTAGAGACGTTAACTATGAATACCCCCTTGATATCTTGCTGGCACTCCCCATGACAAAGAATCACAAAGATACTTGCCACATACTTAAAATGAGAGAATAACAAAAATATAATAAATGCAGACTAATTATGAGTTCAATGGTTTGGATTCTCCGATTAAGCAATGTGGTGGTTAGTAAAATTGGGACCACTGATCTATAAAAGTTAGTCATCAACATCTTCACTGAGGAATGACCATATGCCAGCATTGTTCTGAACACATATCAATCTATCTCTCTCTGTCTAGCTATAAATCTATCATGTATCTATCTATCCATAATTCATTCATATATCCATCCTTCTTTCCATCCATCCATCCATCCATCCATCCATCCATAATCTATATCTATCAATCTATCTCTATCTTAATTCATTTTTCATAGCAACCATGTTATACAAATTGAGGAAACTGAGGCAATGAAATCAAGAAGCTGACCCATTATAACTTATTTGAAAAATGCAGGAGCAGGGAATCAGATCTTGACTTATATACATATTTGGTTTTAAAATGAGTATTATTTTTTAAATCTAATATGAGAAATAAGAAATTATGATATGATATATGGGAAAGAGATTATCTTAGCAATCAAACTGCAGAGAAAGAACATCTTTTGGAACAATATCTCACACAGGAAGCAATAGTAAATATTGGACCTACTTGCTATGTTCAATAACAGAGGATAACCATTGGAATGATAGATGGACAATAAGATGATAAGACAAAAGCCCTAGAGAGGCAAGACATATGAAGCTAATATTTCTGAAATTGTTGATATCAAGTGTGTGTCACAGTTGATCCCGAAAAAGAGAATAGTGTAAATGGAATAGTAGCACCGATAAGACATAAATTTTCCAGAGAAGTCTCCTGAATCAAAGTCAGATCACTGTTGTCTGATTATAGGGCTCATTGAGAACCAAGCAAATCAATGAAAGGAGACCAATATCTGCATATTTTCTGTTAATTTTTTTTTATATCAAAGCAAAAATAAAATTTTATTAAGGCATTTATTGGAGGTCTTTTTTCCTGTAAATGAGGGGAAATGAGGTGAAATTTAGACTCTTATGGATGAATATATGCAGCAAGGCAACATACAGAGCTTGATAGAGAAGCGGATACAAACTTTGGCTATGAGCTATGCTTGATATCCTAATTGCATGGCGTGCATTATTAACCCCTCTAATGCTGGAAACCACACTTTGCAGTTGGTACTATGATAGCGCCAATTTTACTGAGGCTTAGAGAGGTTCACTCACTTGTCCAGGATCTCATGGAGTGGGAATTTAAACTAGCAAGTTGGTCTCCAATTCCATGCCCTTAATTAGGACACACAGATGTGCCTCTCCTCAACAAGGGTTTGGATGAGAACATAAAATGTTCTTGTAAATTAGACATTCCAAAACACTAATACCCAGAGACTATAATAATATATTTTTTGAATCAGCTGAGAGTAAGGAAATAAAAATATAGTGATAATGGCATTAAATAAGTGGAACATTTGGCAATCAAACTGCAGAGATAGAGTGTGGGTCATTGGAAAACTATACCATACAAGAAGTAGATGTACATATAGGATAGGATCTACTTGCTGAGTTCAACAAAACTGAAGATAACGGAGACTCTAAGGAATGAGAAATGGACAACATGTTGTCCACGTGTTGGATAAGACAACAGCCCGAGAGAGGAAGAGACACGCACAGTAAGGCAAATCTGAAGATGCTGATGCCACTGATATCAAGAGTGTAAGAGATTTGAATCTCATAGAAATATATGAAACTATTGTATAATTACAAGGTAAATGCCCTTTGAAAGAGAAAATACTCAATATAAAGTAATTATTTAAAAGTCAAAAGCAAAGTCTAAAACAACATATTTTACCAGTAAAACAAAAAAGCAGAAGATATAGTGCTGGGATGAAAAAAGTGTGCTAATGTTCACATTTTACTAAAGTGTTTATCACTTCTGAAAGGGTTCAAATATATGTATTTACATACAAATACATCATGTGTGTAGCAGTTTGATATTGGTCATGAATTCCAAAATTAGATATTGGATTGTGTTTGTAAATTGCTCTGTTCCTCTGGGCGCAATTAAATTATGATTAGGACTTTGCTTGGGCCAAGTCAGTAAGATGTTGAGTCTCCTCCCCCTTGGTGGGTGGGGACTCACAGATAAAATTTCATGGCAGAACAGAAGAGTTAGTTGGAGTTTTGATGTTGGGGTTTTAAAGTGAAGCCCAGGAAGTGAGCACACAGAAGAACCTGGTCGTGAGGAAGGAGAGAAGGCCCTGGGAAGAGATGAGCCATTTGCCTGATAGTCTACAGCTGGCCTTGTGGAGAGACGCAAAGCCTGAGCCTGGAGAGGGACAAGCCCTGGGAAGAGAGGAACCCAAGAAGACTGAACACTTGGCAGATATTGGCAGCCATCTTGCTCCAACACGTGGCAACAGACTTTGGTGAGGGAAGAAATTTACACTTTATGGCCTGGTAACTGTAAGCCTCTACCCCAAATAAATACCCTTTACAAAAGCCAACAGATTTCTGGTATTTTGCATCAGCACCCCTTTGACTGACTAATGCAATGTGTGTATGTATATATATATATGTATGCATATATATGATATGTATATATATGTATGCATACTATATATATGAGTCTATATAGTATGACTGATTTTACATCTAAAAGCTACGTAACCTAGTATCAATAAAATAATATTTAATGTGTATATCAAAGCTTTAAAAGTGTACCTACATTAACCGCTCATGGCAATGCAAATGAATTGGTCAAAGTTTCCGATAAAAGCAGAAATATAAAGATTAGATCAAAAACAATTTGAATGTAGTGCAGCCTTCAAGCAAGTATAGTTAATAATATAAGTGATTCCGTAAGCTTAAGATAAAACAATGGCAAAATGTTGATTAGGTCAAGGCAGACTGAGGGAAAGCAGAAGTGATTAAATGAATATGATCCAAACTGGAATTTATAGAGAATACATTAAGTAAAATGCATCTTATTTTTTAAAAGTATATCATGAATATTGAAGATAAGGCTGCCTTGGACATTTGATTAAAAAAAAAAAAAAAAAAAAGGGAAACTGCTCATAAACCCAAGAAATGAGGGATTCTCTCTCAAGATTTTGCATTTTAGATCTAACTAGCATAAAATAAATATTTATTATCATTTCCAGTCTCCTCTTCCATAACATTCTTACATATATCCATTGCAAATTTTTAAATTCTTTTTAACTTTTCCCAATTGAATCATGGGAATTATTTATATATTCTGAATTCTAACACTTTGTCATTTAAAATTCTTGCATGCAACATTTCTAAGTCTGTGGCTTGTTTTCCATTTCCTTATGGTGTCTTAATTTTAAGGTAGTTGAATTTATTCCACTTTCCTCCATTCCCAAATATTTTCCAATTTAAATTATGTTGTCACTGACTGATTTCTGAGTAGTGACACGATTGATTTTTCAAATTTTTGTGATTAATTTTCTCACTTATTAAGATTTAATGATCATCTCTTATGGGTTGAATCATGTCCCCCCAAAAAAGGTATGTTCAAGACATAGCCTCCAGTATCTCAGAATGTGACTTCATTTGGAAATAGGGTTGTTATAAATGGAATTATGCAAGTTAAAATGAGTAATTACCAGAATATGGTGGCCCTAAATCTAATTCTCTGGTGTCCTTATAGGAAGGAGAAGGAGATAGACATAAATAGTTCATGTGACAATGAAGCAGAGACTGAACCCTGAGGATGGCCATCCACCATCAGAAGAGGGAAGGAAGGATTCTTTTCAGAGAGGGCACCCCTCTGACGACACTTTGGTATTAGATTTCTTAGCCTCCTGTTCTAGTTGCTAAAGCTGAGGAAACCAGAAAGGGGTTGGCTTTTACAATGGGGATTCATTAGCTTGCAAGCTTACAGTTCCAAGGCTGAGAAAAATGGCCAAATCAATACATCCTCAAGAATATACCTTCTTCCTGAAGAACGTGCTGCTGGAGATCCTTGGCTACTCTGTCACATGGCAAGGCATATGGCGGCATCTGCTGGTCTCTCCCTTCTCCTCCATGATTCATTGCCTCAGCTTCTTGATTCTGTGGCTTTCTCTCGATATCCATTTATAAAGGACTCCATTAAGAAAATTAAGACCCACCCTGCCACACCATAACTGAAATAATCTAATCAAATGCCCTGCTTATAAAGGGTTTACACCCACAGAAATGGAATAACTTTAAGAGCATGATTTCCTGGGATACATACAGCTTCAAACCACCCACCACACCTCCTAAACTGTGAGACAATAAATTTCTGTTGTTTTAAGTCATCTAGGTTGTGATGTTTAGTTACAGCAGCTCTAGCAAACTAAGAAATCATCTAAGTAACCAACTTTTTGGTAAATATTCGATGGGACTCTGAAGCTCGTGCTAAGTCTCCATTTTCGGGGTATAGTTTTCTTCATGCATCCTTTGGAAATAATGTGTTCATTATGTACTAATTGTATTGCACAAACCCTTTACATTCTATCTTGATACCATCTGCTTGATCTAGGAATTGCTGCAAATGGAAAGTTATATCACTATGGTTTAGAATGGTTGGTTTCTCCTTGTAATTTGGCAAATGTGGTTTAAATATCGATCCTCTTCCCAAAAGTATCAACATGTTCAGACTTGTTATTTCTTCCTGGAGAAATGAAGTTTTTATCAATAGGTAGTAACCCTCTCTAAACTGAGTAAACATTTGTGCCTTCAAGTTCATTTTTTTCCAATATTAGTATGATTACATCAGTCTGCTATCCTTAACTATCTGTGTGATATTTCTTTTTTCTGTAGTTATTTTTAACATCTGTGTTATTCTTTTACATGCATATGTTTCTTATAAAAAGCATGGTGATGATTTTTTAAAATCTAGTCTTTCAGTTCTTGTATTTCAACTGCATAATTTACTTGATTATTATTTGCTGTCATTTCTGACATATTTGTTCTGTTTTTGGTATGTTTGTTTTTTTTTTCAAGATTTCCTCTCCCTTGCATCCTTCTTCTTTCCCGTTCCTTGAACCGGTATTTCAATTTCCCCCATTACACGTCTAGGAGTTATGTACACTATATAATTTATTTTAATGATTTCTCTAGATATTTTAATGAACATATTTAACTTGGCATGTCTTAAATTACTCTCCTTTTCATCATTCATTTTCTCCAACTCTAATTAAATCCCAACTGTTACACTGCTGCTACCAGGATCTAACTTTTACCTAATAAAATAAACTATGTTATTTTATACATTCAACATTTGTTTAAATTTGCACACACATTTGCTTTCCCCCACCAACATTATTTCTTACATTTCATGGCTTTCTCTTTGAATCTGTTCTCTTCTTCCTTCAATGCATCCTGTAGGGGGGCACTTAATGAGACAATTTTGGAAGTAAGCACTCTGCAATTTTTGTGGTCTGAAAAGACCTTTATTTAACCCTTGGCCTTGAAAGAACCTTCACTTGATGTAGATTCCTAGGTTGACAATCATTTCCATTTGGTGCTTTAAAGATGTCCTTCCAATGGCTACTGGACCCCATGGAGAGTGCCAACTTAAGCTAGTTGTTTTGTATTAGTGATCTGACTCTTCTCTTCAGATATCCTTCACTATTTATTTGATTTTGGTGTTCTTAGATGGACCACACCGTACCTTGCTCGGTGTTTTGGTTTGCTGAAGGTGGCCAAGGCAATATACCAGAATGGGTTGGCCTTTACAATTGGGTTTTATTAACTTAGAAGCTTACAGTTCTAAGGCCATGAAAGAGCCCAAATCAAGGTATCATCAGAAGATGCTTTCTCCCCAAGCTGCAGCTGTGGGCCATCAGACACATGGCCACATCTGCTCATCTCTCCCCTCTCCTCCTGCCTCTTTGCTTTCAGCTTCTTGCTAAAGTGGCTTCCTCCAAGCTTCTGTGTTTGTTGAGTTCAGCTTCTGTCTCCCAGGGCTTTCTCTCTCAGCTTCTGGGTGTTTCTCACTGAGCTCTTGTGTGTCTCTGCATGTTTCTCCCATTTATAAAAGACTCCAGGGAGAGGATTAAGACCCACCCTGGATCACACAATGCAATCAACGGCCCTTAACTTAAGTAATCTAATCAAAAGATCCCACCTACAATAGGTTTGCAAGCACAGGAATGGATTAGCTTTAAGAACAGTATTTTCTGGGGTCCACAAAAGTCTCAAACTACCACATTTGGAGCTCCTTAACATTTATTCTTTTAAGGATAGGTTGAGTTTCCTCAATACAGTTATTACCTTTTTCTGCAATACAGTCATTCTTATTAGCAGCTTCTTATAGAACTCTAGTTGCATGTAGACAACACTTCCTTATTTTTCTCCATTTTTTTAACATCTCTTTCTTACTTTCCCTTTTTATTGTCTTTTTTTTTGCATAGATTTTGAAATGAGCTCCAATCTGTCTTCTGGTTCAATAATTTTCTCTTCAGCTATATTTAATCTACCATTTATTTGAATCATTTTGTAAATCAGCTAGCAAAAAATTGATATTCCCTTGTTTCTTCAACAAGGAAATATACTTTCCATGTACAGTTATTTTTTTAAAATATTTTATACTTATCTGTTTTATTCTGACTCGTAAGGACTTTCTTGATATAAATTTGCAAACACTGTTCATCAGTTTCTTGCTTCTGTCAACTCTCTCATTGTAGCTCTTTTTCTTGAGTGTTTGGATGAATTTCTTGGGATATTTAGATGTGCTTGTGTTCCTGGAACATTATCTGTGGGAATTCTTTGGGGCTTGAATTTCTGAAGTGGATTTCTCCAGAAGAGGCGTTTAGCTGTTTCTAGTAAGCTCACAGAGAACCACAACAATCTGGGAATATGGTTTTAATTTAAGATTTCCAAACTATGCTAGTGGTAAAAATTCCAGCTGCAAACAGCCATGAATGTGGGATTCTGTTGAGAATATGCACATTTGAATTTTTTCTCTTCTTTATTCTTTTTCTTCTTTTTAATCTACCCAGGGCCAATGCTGAGATTGGAAGTATTGTCAACAAATTATTTTGCCTAAAATATTTTCATTTTATAGTTTATATCTTGAAAACATCTTTCTTTGGGATCCTGGGGGTTTTGGGAGTTTCTTGATTTGAACTCTTAACCTCTTTTGACCATGGGATATTTTCCATTCCATTCCTACCCCTCCCATATCAAAGATTTTATACAACCCAGAGTTTATACTGCAGGGGATTAGTGGGTACATATATCAAGAGTAAAATCCCCACCTTTCTTTTCTGGTTTTCACTTTCTTTCCAATTCTCATCTCTGAGGAATTATTTGCCACCCGTTAAGTGACATTTTATTTATTTATTTTTAAAATGTTTCCTATAGTCTTAGGTGTATTGACATCAAGGAATAAATAAACATCCTTTTGACATATTTAGATCCCATATACTATCTATTTTCTGGATACTCTATTTCACTTCTGGAAAGCTCTCTTACTATCCAACACTATTAAATATTTAATCTTTTTCACAGAAAGCATATTTTCTGTCAGTTAAAAGTTTGGAAAAGTGTCAATGATAGTAAACATGTACCCATGATCACCTATGTTTGTTTTGGTGTGCTACTTCAACATCTCACATTAAGTAAACAATTGTGACTTGGAACAGTTTCTCTCTTGTTGAAGCGTGTGGTAGATTGACATGTATACCCAAGAAAAAACATGTTCTTAATCTTAATCTTTTCCTGTGTGTGTGAACTCATTGTAAATAGGAACTCTTGAAGATGTGATTTTTTAATTAAGGTGTGACCTGACTGAATGAGGGTGGGATTCAATCTGGATTACTGGAGAAGAAATTCAGTAAAAGGCAGAGAAACCACAGAGTAGAGAAGAAGCTGGAAGTCAATTGGATCCAGAAGAGAAAGGGAAGACACTGCCATGTGTATTACCATGTGACAGAAAAGCTGAGGACCAAGGATCCCTGGCAGCCAACCCCAGAAAGCTACAATCTTCAGGGAGAAAGCTGACATCTCTGTTTTGGACTTCTCCTAGCCTCAAAGCCATGAGCTAATAAATTCCAGTTGTTTGATAAATAAATACCCAATTGTGTGGTATTTGTGGTTGCAGCTGGGAAACTGGACCCTGCTTAAACTTGCCTTAAATATGAGTCCTGCTGCTATACCAGGGAAAATACCTACTGGGTGCTGACATTCTATTTGTTATGTGCATACATTCCATACTACTAATAATTTTAGGACTGATCATGTGATTCCATTTTATTTCACCAACTTTACTCATGCTAGGAGTTCTATCCAATGCTCTGACAGTGTGTGTTTCCATGAAGCACAGTAGATTCATGGCTGAGGAATGTCAAAAAGAGCCCCTCCCCTGAGCCCATACTTCCTTTCTACCTCGCCCCTCTCCTCAAACCTCACCCCTGGGCCACCCTCTCTATTATGTATATATCTTCTTTTTATTTTTTCACATGCTTCTTAATGGACAGAATTCATCCATTTAAAGTGTACACTTCAGTGGCTCTTAGTGGAGCAGCATAATAAAAATAGAACATTTTCACCACTTGAAACACACCCTAATTCTTGACAATCACTAATCCACTTTCTGTCCTTATAGATTTGCTCGTTCTGCACACTTCATATAATTGGAGCCTTATAAAAGGTAATCCTTTGTGTCTAGCTTCTTTTCACATAGCCTAATGTTTTTGAGATCCATCCACATTGTAGCATGTATCAGAATTCCACCACCTTTTTTGGCCAAATAATATTCTAATGTATGGATATACCATATTTTGGTTTTGCACTGGTCAGTTGATGGACTTTTGCATTTTTCCTACTCTTTGGCTCTTGTGAGTAATGCTGCTATTTGTGTATTGGCATATGTTTGCCTTTATTGAGGGTATGTACGTAGGAGCGGAATTTCTGGGTTTTAGGCTAGCTCTGTTTAACCATTTGAAGAACTGCCAGACTGTTTCTCAAAGCAGCTGGCACATTTTACATTCCATCAGCACTTAGGAATTAGGGTTCTAATCTCTCCAAATCTTCAGCACTTCTTATGATCTGTCTTTTAAATATAGCCATCTTAGTGGGCCTTAAGTAGTATTTCATGGTACTTTTGACTTGCATTACCTTAATAACTTATCATCTTCCAGATATAAAGTTTTTTGTTTTATCAAGATACCTGTAACACTTCCTGAACCTTATATATTTTTTAAAACTTTTAAGAGTGACTAAAGAGATTTTGGATGATAAAGTACCAATCAGAATGTCTTTCTCTCAATTTTGAATGATTTTTAAATTTCTGGTTAAATTTTTTAAAAGTTTCAAATAAAATGTATACTTTCAGTATAGTTTAGAAAATTCCCCACAATGATATAAAATAAAAATCAATCTCTTTTCTCCTAAGAAAATAGCAAACTGACTTTTCTCCATAGATAAAAAATCAAACTGTCAGCATCCATAGATAATAAAAAATATTCATAGACCTTCATGTCTTTTTTTTTTTCAATTAGCCTTTTTTTATTTTTAAAGAAGATTTAGATTACATAAATGTTACATTGAGAATATAGGGGATTCTTTTATTCCTCACTCCCTCCTCCTTCCCCACTTTTCCCCATTAACATCTTTCATTAGTGAGGTACATTGACAACTGATGAACGCATATTGAAGCATTGCTACCTTCATGTCTTCTTTAAAACAAATTTGTTTTCTTTATTGCTTCTGTCTCAAAGTTTATAGTAAAAATTTCTAAGGTGCAACTCTATTTTATCTAACCAGTGGTTTTTCTTGTATCTACTTGTCCTTTTCTGACTTTCTAAAATATATGCCTTTTAAGTGAAATACTTGTGCAGGGATAGGAAGTTAACTGCCTATCCCAGCTTAAGATGAACACTAGGGAATTCCAAAAGAAAGCTCATGGACACAATTGAGGGTTTTACTTCAATTTTAATATTAATATAAAAATTATATTAAAATTATATTCAATTTTAATATAAGTTCTATCTTCTTGACTAGAGTATGTATTCTAAAATATATTCTAAAATAGAAATGGAGATATATAACTGTTGTCTCTCCGACTGATGGCCGGAGGTCTCCGACTGATGGTCGGAGGTCTTTCCCCGTTGGAGGTCCCCGACTGATGGTCGGAGGTCCTTCTCCGGCTGATGGCCGGAGGCGCTCTGGCTGGTGGCCGGAGGCTGAACAACGGGGGAACAGGAAGGACGGGAGGGAGACAGAAGTACGAGACAAGAGACTGTCTTCTCCGGGTGGGAGCAGCTATCAAGAAGAATTTATTGAGGAAGTGCACAAGCATACATAGGCTCAGGTTGCCGGGGGCGGGTCTTGACGGGGAGGAGGTGGCGAGGGGGGTTGGCCCTGGCGGCGGTGGCCCATGAACTGAGGGAGTGGCTAGCGTCATCTGTTGCCTGGTGTTCTTGGCGGGAAGGAGGAAGTGAAAAGAAGGGAGGGGGAAGGGAAAGGGAGAGAGAGAGAGGGGGAGGTTTCACACCACAACATATAACTTCTGTAAAAGTTGATATAACATCTACTACAGGGCACCAAAATAATAAGAATAAACCGTGAATGTTTTTTATCTGAATGTCTTTGTTGACTGAGCAGTACATAAACAGCTTATCAAAGGATTGGGAAAGGCAGTTGAACTGATCTACTGAATTCAAGCAAAAAGTTGTATTCTATGCGCATATAATATGAGGTATCCTCTTTTTCTATGGAGAGAAGCCTGCTTTTTATTTTTTTAATAATTCATAATTACCCAGGACATTTATTTTTGAGTGCAGTGGAGATTTAGAAACCTAGACATTCCAATCATCAGTCCTCTTTACATGGGCAAGAGAGAAGGAAGTAAAACACAAGCTTTGATATTTAGTAAGGTGTAGCAGTTTGAATTCCAAAAAGAGATATTGATTATGTTTGTAAGCTGGTCTGTTTCTCTGGGTGTGATACCCTTTGATTGTATTAGATTCAGCGGAGATGTCTGATTAAATTATGTTAAGATTAGGGCTTTGATTCAACCATGTCATTAGAGTGCGACTCAACGTTGAGTCTCAGCCCCCTTGGGCTGATAAAACAGACTCTCACAGGGAACCAGACATGGAGGAAGAGAGACAGCTCATTAGACATGGCAGAGGAGGAGAGATGAGCCTCATAGTCTACAGCTGACCTTGTGGAGAGAACAGAGCAGCTAAGCCCAGAAAGAAACAAGCCCTGGGGAGAGAGATGAGCCTTATGCCAGCCTACAGTTCAGATCAGAAGAAGCTGGGACCACAGAGCCTTAAGAGGAAAGAGGAAGGCTGAACCTCACAGATGTCACCCGCCATCTTGCTTCAACACATGGCCAATGACTTTGGGTGAGAAAGTACCTCTTATGGCACCTTGAGTAGGACTCTTTAGAACCTTGTGACTGTAATAATCACCCTTTATAAAAGCCAACTGATTTCTGGTACTTTGCATCAGCACCCCTTTGGCTGACTAATATATAAGGCAATTGATGGCTTTTCTTTATTTAAAACAAAGCTGTCATCTCTCAAAGACCATTTCTGAATGGGAGGCATGCAAACACAAAAGAAAAAGTGAGCTTAACGAGAAAAGAAAAACTGACATGTGGCTCTTGAGATTACATTTCTTACCTCCCTTTGCTGTTTCCATTTGAAATATGGCAAAGAAAGTAGTAATCAATACTCTTTATGTGAAGGTATTTAATAAACATATTCAAATATAAATTTAAGTTTTCAAATCCATCTTACCATGCACCATGAGTAGGAACCGAGGGACACCTTATAATTATATCTCCAGAAGGAACCAGGCACTTGGAAAGGGGTTTTCATATTTCCAGTTAGATAGTTAAGTAGTTGACACAATTTTAGAGGTCCAGGATCTTAGAATCTAAAGATTCTTGCAGGTAACCAGCACCCTAATTTCTGGTAAATGGTGCCATTTCTCAATGAATGACCCAACTGTTTTGGAGAAGTGTTTCTAATTCTTTGAGCTCTATGTCCTCTCATCACACTGTCTGATTTTCCTTTGTTACTAATTTTTTAAAAAAATGTTATTGTTTTTTATTTCTCTTAATGTACCAAAAAACAGTGGCTGGACCAAAATGGATGTTTTCTCTCTCACACATCAATTAGCTGAGCTGATGGGTCTTTGGGGAGCATGGCACCTATTCCTTGAGTGCACCCAGAATTGTCCAGGATAATTCCATTTTCTTGCTCCACCATCTTCTGGGGAGATGTTCTTGTACAGATATTTGAAAGCCCACAGGAAGGGGGAAAGAGTTAGTGGTGGAAAGACACATTTTGAAAAATGTGTGACTTGGAATTTACAGTCAAGAATTCCAATTACTTCCTAAAGACCAAAACATTAAAATGGAGGAGCAACTCTAGGTTCTGTAGGTGCTGTAATGAAGTAAGAAGACACAGTTCCTGTTTTCAACAAGCTTCTCTAGCAGGCAGTCATGGGGTCCATTTGAATATTCTGCAATCATGTAAATATAAAAATGAGATAAGAAGATTGGATTAAATATTTTGAAACCTGGTAACAATTATCCTTGATTTTTTTCATTCTCTAGTTCTCCCAAGTAAGTGATTAGGAGGCACAGGTATCTGAAAATTTACTTTGTAATCTAGGAAACATCAGACATAAAGTCTTCCCCTCAGAAAATATCAGAAGACTAAATAAATGAAAGAGAAACTAAAAGTGTGTAAAACTATCTCCTAAAGAAGTAGAAAACTGCTTTTGTGCCAGATTGTCTAAAATGTTCTTCTCTTTTGAATTCAATCCCTGAAGATGGAAATAAGGGTCTATAATTTCCATTTTCTGTGAGCTATTATAGGGTGGCATTACTATCTTCCTTATACCCTCAGTGCCTAGAGCTATAGCTGTACTTTTTTGGTTATAATACTTTTATCTCCTCCAGCCACTTTCTGAAATCATGAAAACATCAATATATGGTCAACTGCGAGTACCTACTTGCAGTAAGAATAGAGAAAAACGTTAGAGGGAAAATATTTTAAAATCCCTTTCCCTCTATTTCAGTCTTACACACACACAGAGTTTTTCTCTCTAACCCATTCTCACTATGGAAGTTAATTCACTTCACAGGATATTTTCCATTCGAACCCAGAGGGACCTCATTTTGTTCCTTCATCTAACTAACATTTATTTAATATGTGCCCCCTACATTTCAGGGGTTCAAGGTTGACAGGGGGATATGACACGTTCCTGGTCTTGTGGAATTTATGATCAGGAGAGACTGGCATTACAAAAGGAAGCAAACAATCAGATGAGACCATTTCAGATGGTCATAAATCTTAATAAGCAGGAGATGTAGAAATGGAAAGAGAAAGGTGATATATGTGGTCGTGAGTGGTGTCTTGAGCTATACCAGGCAATCCCACGCTCATTGAGGACAAATCCAGGCAATACTGGGCTCTATCGAGTGGTTTCCAGGTCATACAAATATTCCATCAAGACTTGCAGAGGAAAATCATGTTCAAAGAAAAGTTTCAAAGGAGACCCAAATAAGCCAATTTTATAACGCATTAGAGAGACTAATGGTCTTCTAGGTTTTTGTGGCTGCAGGAATAGACATTTAGGGAATGGCAAAATGTATCACTGCACATTGTCCCGTGCTAAGGAAACGGACAGTTAAAAATCACTCTGTACTTTATGGTCTCAGCACTGAACCTGAAAATGACAGCTATTATCCAGATTTCCATTTTAACCCAGCTCGAATAGAGCCCATACATCACTAGGGTTGGGGCTATTTGGATAATTACTCTGTAAATGGCTGGCTCGAGCTTCACTCAGGAAAAAGTTGTGGGATTTAGACCATGGTGGGTGAGGAATGACATTGAAGAATGGCTTGTATTGCCACGTTAGGGAGGGCGATTACAACTTGCTCACTGGATTGCCCAGCCAGGCTGAAGAAAATGGTCACCTTTTCTTTCGTAAGCAAAGGCACCCTTCTCCCCAGGAAGCAACAGCTCAGCGGAATAAAAGATGGATCCAAAGTTTATTAGGCAGCATTAGCTATATAATTTCTGAAAGAGACAGAGTGATGTGAGCAATCTCTCTGACTTTCTATTAGTTTTACAATTTTAATTTTAAATGTCGTTTTTGTAAGGCACCCCCTTAGGTAAAATAAGATATTCTTTATTTTATTGCAAGCAATTTTAATGCACTTCTCTAGAGGTTTTCCAACTTCTATAAACAGGATAATGCAGACAATAAAATTTAACAGGCTTCTGGAAAATCTTTTTTCAGGAATTTCATTTGGAATCGTCTTTAAGTTGTTTTTCAAAGGCAGGGTTTCTGGATTTAATCACTTGTTCCACATTCTTTGGAAACTATTAAATTATACTCATGGTATCAGATGGTATTATGAATATTCCAGAATGGCTTCAGCTTTGGTGATTCAGGACTTGATCATTAAATCAGAAACACGAAGGGAAAACTGATGATTCTGCTTCAATTTTATTAACACAAAATCAGGAAACAGTGGTTATCAGATTGAAATTTTTAAACGGCTTTTATGACAATATAATATTTACTGTTAATAGACCAGAATCAATTTGGGTCAGAATTAGAGTTTCCAAATTTTTATTAAAATTCTTCAGAAATAACAGTAATATTATTGCAACAGCATAACAGAAGTCTAGGAATGGAATGCTTCAGGATGTGGACTGATGATATTATTTATAGCAAATGTGCTAGAGATTAGACTACCCAATGTGCTTTGAACAAAAGCTAATGTTGGAAAAAAATTTCAGAATGTTGAACATTAGGCATGAAATTCCATTCCTAAAACCAGCACTTTTAATATTTAATACTTTCAACAGAAGTGAGGTGAAAGCAAAACAAAAGTAATCTAGTACTTGGCATCAGTGGAATATTGCAGAAATCACACACCCTTTTTCACAGTACCTAATAGTCTTTTTTCACCTTGAACTGTAAGCAATGTCTTGGGCAGAAACAAGCCCCCATGTTTGCCTTAGCTTGCTCATTGTGAAGTTGTAATATTTTCTGAGAATATTGTGGCATGTGTACATCTCTTCAGAATTTATTTAATAACACTTTGAATATTTACAGTCAGAACACAGAACCCATGCAGATACTCTAGGTTTTTGTACTCATGATAAATACCTGTCCCTGTCACCTAATTATTTATAAAATATAGAAGAACTATGTTCATCAAAAGACAGCATGTGGGGACGGATGTGGCTCAAGTGGTTGGGCATCCGTCTCCCATATGGAGGGACCTGGGTTTGATCCCCGGGACTTCCTGGTAAAAAAATAAATAAAAATAAATAAATAAGACAGTGTGATATAAAGGAAAGGCTGAGGCATTTTGACCTTTTCAAAACCTTATTTCACGTTACAGTTCCACATCTATTAGACTTGTAATCTGGGACAAGCATTCAATGAACATTCAGATTACATTTTTCACACTAATTTTTTAAAATACTTTTCATCTATTTTACATTTTCTCAGGTTGTTAGGATTGAATGAGCTAATTTATGTGACAGATTAGAAAATGTTTGACATTCATATCTTCTCTGTGAGGGAAGAATTGACCAAGGTTGGAAATCTAAGTGAAAATCCCAAAGTCACAAGACTAGATAGATAAACACAGGATTGTGCAATGATTTTATTTGTTAAAATGTCAGTATTTTTAAAGTAAAAACGAATCCTAAACCACAATTTCTGTGTTAAGATGAATGAAAACAGAAATGAGCTAATTTCCATTTTCAATTTAACATCAAATAAAATGGCATTTTTATTTTACTCTGTGCAATTTTGAACAGGTTTATTGATACAGAATAAATTTAATGTGTACTATTTGTTAAGTTTTGATATATGTCTGCTAAATATTTTATTGGGATTTTTTTGTCTGAGCTCATGAGTGATTTGGCTGTGTAGCTTTCTTTTTCTTTTCTTATAATGTCTTTGCTGGCTGTGTTTTGTTTTTTGTTTTTGTTTCCCAAAATGACTAACATATCTGAATGTAAAATGGCCAATGGCCAAGATCCATACTTAAACAATAAATAGAAAAAAAATTACATACCAAAGTACCACAACAGCAAAAAAACTCAAAGCACTTGGTCCTGAAGCATTCTCCCCTCTTGAATTTTCTAGAAGAATTTGTATATAGTAGATATTATTTCTTCCTCAAATGTTTAGTAGAATTTACCAGGGAAGCAGTCTGGCTCGTTTGTTCGTTCTTTCTTTCTTTCTTTTTCTTTCTTTCTTTCTTTCTTTCTTTCTTTCTTTCTTTCTTTCTTTCTTTCTTTCTTTCTTTCTTTCTTTCTTTCTTTCTTTCTTTCTTTCTTTCTTTCTTTCTTTCTTTCTTTCTTTCTTTCTTTCTTTCTTTCTATCTTTATCTCTTTCTTTCTCTTTCTTTTTATAGGAAGACCTTTAAACATATATTTTAATGGTTTCATAGATACAGAGCTATTTTGGTTATCTATTTCTTCTTGTGTGAGCTTTGATAGTTTGTGTCTTTTAAGGAGTTTGTCCATTCCATCTATGTTGTCAATTTTATTTACATAAATTATTCATAATGTTATCTTATTTTTCATAATATTTTATTTATATTATCTTATTATTCTAGCTGTAAAATCTTTGGTAATGTTCATCTCCCTAATTTCTACTAAGAGTAATTTATGACTTCTCCCTTTTTTTGCCTGATCAGCCTGGCTAGAGGTATATCCATTTTCTTTTTCTTCTCAAAGACTCTTTTGGATTTAATTGATTTTCTCTACTGTTTTTCTATTTTTGTTTATTTCATTCTCTTTCATTGATTCCCACTGTGATCTTTATTTTTGCTTTCTGAGCTATTTACTGTGGGTTTTATTTGTCCCTTTTTTACTTTCTTAAGATAGAAGTGGAAGTCTTTGTTTTGTGCCTTATTTTCTGATAAAAATCATTTAGTGCTATAAATTGCTTCCTAAGTTACTGCTATAGCAACCCACACACATTATGCTGTGCTTTTATTATTGTTTAGTTAAAAATATTTTCTAACTTCCCTTTAGATTTCTTTTTTACCCATGGGTAATTAGATTCTAGATATTTAGGAGTTTTTCCAGAGATTTTTTTCTATCACAGATTTATAATTTAATTCCATTTTGATCAGAGAACATATTTTGTATCATTGGAATTCTTTGAAATATATTGAGACTTTTTAAATGGTCCAGAGTGTGCCTCATTTTGATTAATGTTCTGTGTTCACTTGAGAAGAAAGTGAATTCTTCTGTTTTGGGGAGGAGTGTTTCATAAACATATTTTAAGTCAAGCTTGTTGATAATGTTGTTCAAGACTGCCATATACTTTACTGATTTGCTGTGCACTTTCTATCAATTATTGAGAGAGGAATAATGAAGTCTCTGAGTATAGTGATAAATGTATCTATTTTACCTTGCAGATATATTAGCTTTTGCTTCATATGCTTTGAATTTCTGTCATTCACTTGTATAAAAATTTAGAATTATGTCCCGATGAGTTGACTGTTTTATTATTATGAGATGTTTTCTTTATTCCTGGTAATATGTTTTTTTGCTCTGAATTTTACTCTGACTAATATATCTATACCCATTCAAGGTTTCTTTTGATTAGTGTCAACAAAGTATATATTTCCCATCCTTTTACCTTTAGTGTATCTGTGCCTTTGTATGAAAGTGTGTTTCTTATAGCCAGCATATAATTGGTTCTTGATTTTTTGCAACTGTGACAATTTCTTCCTTTTAATTGACATAGTTAGACCATTTTCATTTAATATGATTATTGGTAAGGTAACATGATATGATTATTATATCAATGGTAACATAATATTGGTAATATGATATGATTATTATATTATGTTATTAATTTGCTTTGTCCATTTCCTTCTTTTTCTGCCTTCTCTTGAATTAATTTTTTAAAGGATTCCTTTTTATCTCCCTTTTTCTTAACAGCTATAATTCTTACGTTAGTCATTGCTTTAGAGTTTAGTGTATACATCTTTTACACATCACAGTCTAGCTTCAAAGGGTCTTATACCACCTCATATATAGTCTAAGAATCTTAAAATAAGCATTCTTCCATTTATTTTTTTCCCAATCCCAATCCTTGTGCTATTTTTTGCCATGTTTTGCCATGTTTTACATTAACCCATGTTGATGACATCCACAGCACATTATTATATATGTGTAACAGTCAAGTATTTGGTTAGCTATTTAGGTAACAAGAATCAAATCACGTATGCTTACTCATGCAATGACCATTTCCAATGCTTTTCATTTCTTTGTGTAGATTCATGTTTTTATATGCTGTTTTCTTTCTGGCTACAAGGCTTCCTTTAACATTTCTTCTAGTACAAGAATGCTGGTGATTAATTCTTTCAGTCTTTATATGTCTGAATATCCAGTGTTTGAATGATGTCATTTCACGTTTCATCCTTTTTTTCCTTTTTTTTTTTTTTTGGTTGTTTTAGGTAGGATGGTAAATCCCTTCCTAGTCACTTCATTTTTGCAGAAGCATTGCAGAACTATGCAGAAGTCATTTGCAGGCAATTTCAATATTTTATTTAAAAAATAATAGGTGACATCCTTCCAAATGAAGAGTAAATGTCCATTACCTTTTTTCATGTAATTTAGTCTTGATTTCCAAAGCCTTTCCAGAGATTTGCATAATAAAAATTCAGTGGTCAAAAAATAAAGCCTTGGGAGTAGATGTGGCTCAAGCAGTTGGTTGCCACCTCCCACATGGGTGTCTTTTCAGTTCCCAGTGTCTCCTAAAGAAGATGAGCAGACATAACAAGATGTCACAATGAGCTGATGCAATGAACTGATTCAACGAACAGACATAATGAGTGGTTGGGTGCCCATCTCCCACATGGGTAGCCCTGGGTTTGATTCCCAGTGCCTCCTAAAGAAGATGAGCAGACAATGACTGAACAATGAGTAGACAACAAACAGACACCATGAGCAGAGACAACAAGCAGATACAGTGAGCAAACAATGAGCAGACAGAAAAGGGAGCCATCTGGGGTGGGGTGGGGCGGGGGAGGGAAGTAAAGTCTTATTAAGAATTGACTCAACTGGGAAATTATGTGAAATATCATTCTTGGAAGGGGACAGTGGTGAAAACTAGCAATTTCATATGGTTCAACCTAATGACTTTAAAGTTCAGTTCCAGTTCTTCCTATTTGTACATTGTCTTATGAAAATTATCTAACTTCAGGGAACCTAAGTTCTTTTCAAGGTCAAAGTAGAATAATAATAATTATCTTGTAGAACAGTTGAAAGGGTAAAATGAGACAATTATGGCCAACTGCTCAGACAATTTCTTAGCATTATATGTGTACATATATTACCTACTATTTTGACATAATCTTTTCCATCTTAACCTACAGCTAAATTATAATATTATTTAAATTAAAATTTTGAAGGAAGATGGCAATCTCATTCCTAAAAGGCAAGAACTTTATGAATAACTAAATTCTGAAAGCATTTAAATTAATAATTCCATGAATATGAAAATCCTTTTATTACCAAATAAAGGTAACTTCATTTTGGTTTCTGTTGTAATTCTGCAGGTGAAAGCATAAAGCCTTCAATAAACTTGCTGCAAGAGCTTCTCAAATTTTAATATGTCTATAAATCACCTGATGATCTTGTTAATGAGATTTTGTATGTCTGGGGTAGGACCCAAGCTCTAAAGAATATTAGTATGACTGGTTTGCTGACTACATGTTGAGCAAGGTCTGGGCAAAACTTCACATCCTAATGCACAAACCTGCAATGCTCATGATGGATAGATTTGAAATGTAACCTTCAGTTAAAAAAATTGTTCAAAAAAAAAAATAAACAGTAGTTTAAATAAGATTATGTCAGCATACAAATACCTTTACTTGATGTAGCAGGACCTACATTCTTGCAAATAAATTTTGATTAAAATTATTAATACCCACTCACTCAGTTAGGTCTTTTAGTACTTCTTTTTAAAGTTATAGCACTTGCTATTATGGGTAATTATAAACAACATAAAATTGCACAACCTTGAACGCATTCTCTATAATAAGCCCTAACACCTATTGAGATGGCTCTTCTTTCTTTTCTCCTAATTATTGCAGAACCACATGTATTAATTTCCATTAGTAGCTGTATAAAAGTACAGAAACGTAGTGCCTTAAAACAGCATACATTTATTTTCTTACATTTCTGGAGGCCAGAATTCTAAAGTGAAGTTGTCACCAGGTTGGGTTTCCTCTGGTGTCTCTGGGGAAGAACCCAAGTTCTCGCTTCTTCCAGCTCGTAGAGGTCAACCCCTTCCTCCACCTTCAAAGCCGGCAGCTGAGCATCTTCAAGTCTCTCTCTTCTATGACTCTGCTCCTTCATCGCATCTCCTGGTCTGACTCTCACCCTCTTCCTTCCCTCTTAAAAGGACCTTGTAATTATACCAGGCTCATCTGGATAACCCAGGATAATCTGTCCATCTCAAACTCCTTAGTCACATTTACAGAGTCCCTTTTGCCATATAATGTAGCATATTTAAGGTTTCTGGGGATTGAAATGTAGGCATCTTTGGCTGGGGGCCTTGTGTTGTCTACTGTACCACCTTTAGATGAATTTATCAATTAAGTTTGACTAAATGCAGACATTTCAGATGTTGGGGTCTAGGAAGGAAGAGAAATGTTACACCTCCCGGGATCAGGAAGAGAAGCAAACGTGTCTAATCAGCTACCCAAATGTCCAGCACCCCTGACCCACCATACAGAATTATCTAGCTGACTTTTTGGTGGGCCCAGCTGGGGGGACAACGGAAGAGATAACCGCTAGAGCCCATGCTCTCATCTTTCCATGGGTAGACCAGTTGTAGCATAGTGCTCCAAGGAGCGCCTTGATTTCCCAAAGAATCAGAAAGGCCAAGAAAAAAGTGAGAAGGAGATGACCCAAGGAAACAGAGTGGGTCAGCAGGGGTTCACCGAGTCAGTGATGACCGGTGCCCATGGCACATAGACGCAGTCCCACAAGTCAACAGCATTGAGACAAATTCTGGACTGCTTCTGGCTGGAGCTGCTTCTGGCCAGGTCTCTCCATCCAGCTTAGGGAAACCACACTTGCTCCTTGTAAAATCAATGACTCTTTTCAGGGGACACAAAGAAAGATGGGCTAAATCAGACGAGAACTGGTCACTGTTTGCAACTGATAAACATCATGACGATGCTCTGAGGCTCAGGAGGCTGAGAAATGGCAGACTGGTTGTTCCAACTTCTCTAGGACGGGGGAAAATAGCTTGGATCTCTGTTGTGAGCCCTAGAAAGGGAAATTTCAACTATTCTCTGATGACCGTTGTTTTGCAAGCTACTATATACAAAATGTCAGTCTGTTTTACTGTGTGACTAGGAAAAATAGAGAAACTAAACAAGAGACGCCATTCTTAAAATTTACGAAGCCATGTTGTCCAGATCTTGGGAACTGTGTGCCTTTTCCATCATGAGATCCATAGGTATAACGGATAGCCCATATGGTAATTGGGAATGGGATTTATTGGACATAGGATGGGGGTCTGGGGATTCCTGTTAGCATGAGAAGATGTATACATAGAAAAACTCACATAATAATTTGGAGGGCTGTTTAAAGCATGTGTATATATATATATATATATATATATATAGCATAATATATATAATAAATTATCTACATTATATATATTTAAATGTTAATCTGTATCTTATGCCATAATATGCTATTCATTTGCTCTCTTTTTCATTTAATCTCATAAAATCTATGAGAAAATTAAAATAGTCATTATCGCATTTCCTAGAGGAGAAAAGTGAGGTTCTTGGGTAAATGATTCACCCAAATTATCATAACTCATCCCTCATATGCATGTAACTCCCTATTTGAGATTTTCAATATGTTCAGAATTGTAATTTCCCTCTTCCTTGCATAAACTACCTTCTTGCTTTGCATTCTGTCTCCCAATGTGTGATGCTAGGGTAAGCTAAATAGTTGAATGTCCCATAAAGCTCCCCCACACAAAGAAATATCATTAAAAATACCTTTTAAGAATAAATGCATTTGAAATTAGGCTTATAGGACAAATGACTTGCTTCATAATATCAGATCTGCCTGCATCACTGAAATAACACACCTGCAAAATTAAAAATTAATGCATGTGACCACATAGACCTCAAGAGGTTAGTCTTAGAGTTAAACCCCACAATATGTAGAAATATTTGCAATAGTAGCTAACCTTTACTCAGGGCATCCCAAGTGTCAGATCTATTATAGGAAATTTGCTTATATTAACACGTGGAATCCTCCATCAACCCAACAGTTAGATACTATAGTTCACCCATTATACAGGTGAGGAAATAAAAACAGAGAAAGAGGCATTAAGTGCCCCAAAGTCACACATTAGAATACAACAAAGCAAACCCCAGAACCTCATTAGTCTGTCTCCAGAGTCCCCCCATTTCAACACCACCTCACTCTAAACACTAAGTTGCTGGGTTTTTACATCCGTATTCTACCTCGAAGCTTGAACCCTATTTTTGTGTTAAATAAGCATATAATCTAGTTGAGTCAACACAGCTTTGATATACAAGAAGTGTTGGACTGAAGCACGTTCTCTGTCTGATAAATTGGTCATCAGATGTGTTCAATGAGTGCTACATGGTCTTTCAAAATAGGGACTATTTAATGTGAGTTAGCTGATAGTATCATGTAAGATTTAACGAGCACCATGGAGGAAGAAGCAGTTCCATGGATGGGAAATGGGATGGATATTCCACGATGTTCAATGATCACAGAACTTTCAGATGACAATGGTAGGCACCAATGGGTGAGAGTGTAGATTGAATAGACGATATCTTTTCAAAGTGAAGTAGTCACTTCTTATTTCCACAGGTTATTCAATAGCTCATATTTATCTAATTGCAGCATGCTATCTTCACTCATACTGGGTGTGATTTCAAGTGGTTACGATCAGTGCTACGAATTGTCTAAATGGACAAATATTTAAAGGGCATCCCTTCTAAGACGGAGTTCTACACTTCCCTGAAAAAACCATTCCATATGCAATACCTAGGAGCTGAAATTTATTCTGCAAGTTACAGAAAGGTTCAAGAATATTTTCAAAGCGAGCTTTTCTCGCTTTGCCTTCTGTCCTAATTGTTTGCAGCCTCTTCAAAACCAGGAACTGTGCATCATCACAAGTATTTGCACCCACATGCACACACGAGGAGAGGATATGCTTCCATTTTAATCAAAAGACATTGTGTGCCAATCTACTTAAAAAGTGACAGATCTAGCAATTCATGGGAATGACTATTATTGCAGAAATATACTGCTGAAAAGTGAAAAACTTAAACTCTCTCTTTTATGCCTCGTAACTTATTTGACATCAGCCCATAAATACCTCTTCCCTTCTTTCTTCCGTCTCACCCCCTCTCATTACCTTCTTTCTTTCCTTCATGAATCCAATGTGGTTTAAGAACATTTCTCATAAGAATTCTTCTGCTGACAGTGCCATGAGAGAAACGAGCAGTGAATGAGGTTTGCCCTTGAGTTGTTCACAGTCTACCACAGAAGACCGACAGGGAAAATAGAATTACAATAGAGCTCTATGTTTGTATTCTAGATGAGCCGTGGGAGCACAGAAATGGGAGAAACTCGATTTGTTTCTGTGTAAACTCCCTGGCTACTCAACCCAAGCTTTTAAGTAAGAGCTACTAGCACAATAGAGTTTGTAATGTTTAACAGGAAGTGACCCAAAATCAGAGTATGAATATTAAAGGCATTTCAGAATTAGAGGTGGCAGTGAAAAATATTCCTTGCATGGGGCTCTCGGATTTGCTTAACTCCTTAAAAATGTGGCAGGGAATGATAATCAGCACGAGCGAGCCCTCAAATAGAATTCTTAAATGCTAGATCAAAGGAGAATGAATTCTGAAACAAAAAAGGATTCCAGCAACTTGTTCTATAATACATGAGCTGCACGTCACGAGGCTCAGGTCTGGCTGGACGTGGACTGTGTCAAGAATGAGATTTCAGTTCTCAGGGATTCTGCCTCCAGGAGAAGCCCAGCATTTCCATCCCTCCACCGTGCAGTGGATGATGTGCACAGAATATCCACTGCAAGGTATGTGGAGTCTCATGGGAGAGCACAAAGCCACAGGCAGTCCAGCAGATAATCTAACGAGCAAAGCCAGACAGCAAGCAAACATGCATGTACCACTACCAGAGTGCTGAGAAGCAAATACAATTGCGGTCAGACTTTTATAATCTACATAGAAAAGAGCTGACGTTTGATTCGAAACCCTTGGGAATCTGTAGCGTAAAGCTGAGAAAATTATACAAGTAATGTGATATTTATTCTAGAGGAGAATGAATATGTTTCCCTTGGCGTATGCTCCTAAAATGTGAGAGAATTTTCAATACACAGAAAAAGACAGTGATTTCATACATTTGTAGATGCATTATTTGGTGGGATGCTTTACAGAGAAAGTCAAGTTTGTGATGGTCTCAAAATCTCATCCATCCTGCCTTTTACACCAGTGTTTATGACATCATTATTTAAATGGCCAAAGGGTGGACACAACTCAAGAGTCCATCAACAGATGAATGGATAAACAAAATGAGGTTTTATCTATGCAATGGAATACTATTCAGCCATAAAAAAGGATGAAGTTCTGATACATGCTACAGCATGGATGAACACTGAAGACATCATGCTGAGTGAAATAAGCCATACACAAAAGGACAGGTATTGTATGATTTTACATACATGAAATACCTATTATAGACAAATTCACAGAGACAGAAACTATATTACAGATTGGCAGGGGCTGGGGTGGGGGGTCGGGGAATGGGGAGTTATTACTTTGTTTGGGGTGATAATGAAAAATTTTTGTTAATGGATGGTAGTGATTCAGCAAAACATTGTAAATATAATTAAAACCACTGAATTGTGCACTGGAAATGGGTTAAAAATCTCTCATAAAATTGAATTGCACACTGCCACCTCTACTGGCAATTAATCTAGTACAAACTATCACCTAAAGCAAACGAGCTTCAATAAGGGGAAGACACATCATCAGTTTAAATTGCTTCCAGGATGGCACAGGGTACTTTTCAATGCTTCATAAATGTGAATGTGTAATACCATCATTCCCTAGAGATCTTGTGGAAATGCAGATTCTGATTCTGGTCTGGGACCTGAGATTCTGCAATAAAATATACTCCCAGAAAATGCTGATGTTGCTGATTCTAGAACTGAGTTCCTTGTTGTTGTTTGTATCAGTCAGGGGTCTCTCGGGAAACAGAATCAACAGGAGATATCTGTCAATAGTAAGAGATTTTATGAGTCTCTCATGTGACCGAGGGGATGCACAAGTCCAGGTTCTGCAGGCAGGCTGCAAACCAGGGGCTCTGATGAAAGTCCAATGAAAGGTCCTGGATGAGTTTCTGGGAGAGGTTGGCTGTCCAAAGACGAGCTGGGAAATTCTCTCTGAATGCTGAAATCACTTCCCCTTTTAAGGCATTCACCTGATTGGATAAAGCATCACTCCTTGCTGACAGCAATCTCCCTAATTGATGTCGATGTAATCAGCCATCCATGCAGTAAACTCACTGGTGATTGAAGTCCATAAACACTCTTGTATTACAATTAGCCCAGTGCTTGCTGGACCACACACCTGGGCACTATTACCTGGCCGAGTTGACGCATTAGCCTAACCATCACATTGTTGTTTTTAATTTTTTCTTTATTTTAAAAGAAATTTTAATTACATAAATGTTACATAAAAAATATAGGGGATGCCCATATACCCCATCCTCTCTCCCTCCCACACTTTCCCACATTAACAACATCCTTCATTAGTGTGGTACATTTGTTACAATTGAAGAACACATATTACAGTATTGCTACTAAATGTTGGACTATAGTATACATTATAATTTACACTCTGTCTCACACAATTTGGTAGGTTATGTCAAATATATAATGGCTTGTATCCATCATTGCATTGTCATGCAGGACAATTCCAATGTCCCAAAAATGCCTCCATGTTACACCTATTCTTCCCTCTCCCTCCCCTCAGAACCTCTGGTGGCCACTGCTGTATATCAATGATAAAAGTTCTTCCATTACTAGAATAATAATGTCTATAATTGAATAATATTTAGTCCATTGTTCATTTCCCAATCTTGAGAATTTGGGGATGGTGATGCCCACTCTGTTTCTAATTGAGAGGGAGCTTAGATCCCATGGGGCAGATGGATGGGACTCTCTTGCTTGCAGTTGCAGACACTCTCTGTTCCTTGGGATGGGCATTGTCCATCATCATCTCCTTGTCAGTTGTCCTGGCTGAGTCCAATGAACTGGAGAGTAGGTGTTGCGACTCTGCTGAGATTCTGGGCTCAACTGGCACATGAATAGACTAAATATTTAAGTCTCTGGGGCATATATTTAACAAAAGACTGCATTTTCAGTAGCAAAGATAGCCCTTGAAGGTTTTGTCCTCCCAGTCAGTTTATTCCCTCCAGAGGAGACGGGGCCAATTGACCATGCTCACTCTAGCCCCAGGGTCAGTACTTCTTTTAGCAGCTTTATTGAGGTAGACTTTACATGCCATAGAATTCTTTTTAGTACATACCTGGAGTTGTGCAGCTATCACCACAATCTACTTTTAGAACATTTCATCACTTCCCCAAAGAAACCCTCATAGCCATTAGCAGTCACTCCCCACTCCCCCTCCCTCAGCCCTGGCAACCACTAATCTACTTTCTGTCTCTAAAGATTTGCCTATTACGAACATTTCATACAACATGGCGGCTTTGGGGCTGGCTTCTTTACCTTAACATAATGCTCTATCTTTTCTACTTTAATTGTTCCCTATTATGAAGAACTCCAGGGTAGATAATAGGAAAACATCACTGCTTAAGTGGAATAAACGTATTTGCATTCAGGTTCACCAAATCTTAGAGGATGTGTCCATAAGTGAAATAGATCTTCTTAAGGTTGGGTTGATATGGCTACAATTGCACTCGCTTTAACCTAGCAATTACTAGATGAGGCTGTAATCATAATGTCTGTGTGCTCCAAACACAGCTACAAAGTTTATGCTTTTGTCTGTATGTAGAAATGAACCAACAGATACTCTAACAAAAATATATTTCAACATGTGTAAGTTAATTTCCAATGCCTGGTTTTTACTAACTTCCTCAATTTTTCTACTGTATTTTATATTTTTCTCTCAAGTAAAAATGCTACTCTAAAGGCAATCTGTGCTTATTTTTCCCTGAATTCTCTAACGAGCCAGTGACAACTAGGAATATTATGAATTACTTCCGTCATTACAGTCTTCTCTCTCTTTCAAATGAAGGTAAAAAGTAACAAGATAACTTTAATAATTGCAATCAGTTGTTTTAATCACATATATTGATACATTCTAGAATAAAGTATCAATTGGATAACGTTTTCTCAAAGTAATACTATCAACTTTTATGAAACTATAGCATTTTCTCTCAGTCTTATACTGATCATCAAACTACTATTTTTGAATAAAAACTACTTCATAAAAAAGATAGTCTTGACTTCATTAACATCAAGTATTGGGAATTTGGCTAAATTATGTTCTCTATAACTAAGCGTGACAGCCCAGTGCAAAATGTAAAACCAACAATTTTCCTTTAAAGATCAATATTTCATTGAGGCTTATTACAGCAAGGAAATATTCCCTCTTAGAAGCCTTTAGATTCTCTTTCCCTCAATAAAACCATTCTCAGTTTCTGGTAATAGCTTGAAATGGATCATTAGATAAATGCCTTTTTAATAAAGAGAATCCAGGTACTGGTAAAATACTATGATTAAATACCTTTAATTTATTGGCTTCATTAGGCAGGGACTGGCTGTCATTTCTGCTAGAGCTACCCACCCTTTCCTGAGGGAATAAAGGATGACAGCTCATTCATTATATTTTGAGAATAGAGAAACATTTCCATCTCTGTCTTAGATATTTCTCCATCCCCAAAGACTGGCAATTTAGAAAGCCACTTCCATTCTATGGGAGCTAACTGCATCCATTTCCTTCCTCAGCAGGTATTCCCAAAACCACGGGAAAAAATTCAAAATTAATAGTCAAGGGTTTTATTGATTAAGA
>JAQZBX010026112.1:0-29132 GCA_029593785.1 Cabassous unicinctus
AGAAGACAAATAAAAGCACAGAAAGAAAAAGGAATTTCATAACAGTGGTAAAAGCAAAGGCTGAGACAGGCATGGTGTTTACTCTGAGTCAGATCTTTTTTCATTTATCAGTACAGTATACATGATTATGTCTTAAGAAGCTTGGCCAAGAACACAGCTAGTAAATAGTGAGCTGGGATTTGAACTCATCCCATCTGGCTCCAGTAGCTGAAATCTTTTCTAAGGTATGTAATAATTATTTTGCTATATTAATATTCATCCTAAGTAAAATAATAAGAGTCAAATAGATGAGCTGAAAAGAAATGAAGGAAAACGTTTTTTAAAAGTGCATAAAATATGAAATTTTGTTAGTAATACTTTTAAATGAAAATGATAAAAAATATTTTACTGCTATTAATCTGAGATAATAATATAACATCACATGACAGCCTGTATTTTTCATGTGTATCAGTTTATGTGAAATAAAGGCATATTTGCCAGATGAAAGAGAGAGTTCACTACAAAAATAACCTAGCTAAAAGAGTTTCTAAAGTTGGTCATTTCTAGAAAAAAGGAATAGTGAGGAAAAAAAATTGATAAAGGTTTGTGTTAACTTGTTGAACACTATTTTAAAAATATAGTAAGTCATAGAGTTCAATTAAAAGTTCATCTAAAATGCTGTACAAAAATAATATATAATTTGATTGAAGGGGATCAGGGTTAAAGCATTTTAAAGTATTTGTATTGCTTGAGAGGGGGATAAAGATAATCCTCAGGGTTGGGGAACGAATGATGGACTGAAGTAGACTTACTGGTATCCTACTATTGAATTATTGTGATTCTAGCAGTGGAAGAACTTTTGTCACCTGATGTGGAGGCAGTGGCCACTGGAGGTTCTGAGGGGAGGGAGTGAGAAAAACAGGTGTAATATGGGGACATTTTTGAGAATTGGGAATGTGTCTTGAATGACATTGCAATGACAGATACAGGCCATTATATATCTTGTCCTAACTTACAAAATTATACGGGATAGAGTGTAAACTACAATGTAAACTATAATCCACACTTAGTGGCAATGTTCCAAAATGTGCTCATTAATTGTAACAAAGGTACCATACTAATGAAGGATGTTGTTAATGTGGAAAATATGGGAGGAATAGAGAGTGGGACAAATGGGAATCTGCTATATTTTTTATGTTACATTTATGTAACCTAAGTATCTTTTAAAAAATAAAAAAACATGTTTAAAAAGATAAAGATTAATTTTAGATTTTATTATGTGAAGATGTAAAAATGACTAAAATAATCTGTGAGGGATAGAAATAAAGTGTCTACCTTCCAAACTAGTAAAGAGAAAAGTAGAGTGATAAAAGCAAAAGTTGAGGGAAATAAAACTCAGTTAATTGAAAAAAAATCAAGACAAGTATAATAAAAAGGGGAACAAATGGATTTCACAAAATATTATCAAAGAAACAGAACAAATATGCCAGCAAATGATAATGTAAATTTCATATGTAAAAGATTAAGTTTGTGATGCTAGTTAAAACAAACAATGAAATCTAAACATATGTTGTTTATGGGAGAAATATAAAAAAAATAATCTGCAAAAAGATAGAAAGTAAAAGGATAAAAAAATATGTATCAGAAAAACACTAACAAGTGAACACTAACAAATGTGGTAATATTGTTTTCATATTAAAATAAGATTTAATTCAAAAAATATTGTTTGAAATAAGCATTTTATTCTTCAGGAACATACAGTAATTTCCTCTCTGTATAAACCTAATGACAGGATATCAAAATATATGAAGCACAGGAGAAATAGAGAAATTTACAACCTCAGTTGATCTGAATGAGCTCATAACATCTCTTTTGACATAAAAATGGAGAAGATTGGAATATCATTACTTTTTTTACTGTTAAAATGTACAACATAAATTCACCATTTTAAAGTGTTTAATCAAGTGTTTTGACATTATTTTACATTATATTTTACATTACAATGCATTAGTATATTCACAATGTTATGTAACCATAACCACCTTCTAATTCCAGAACATTTAATTATCTCCAAAAGAAATCCCACACCCATTAGGTACTCACTCCCTGTTCCTCCTTTTCACCAGCCCCTGGCAACTAATAATCTGCTTTCTGTCTATATGCAATTTCGTATTCTGGATATTTCATATAAATAGAATCATTATTATGTAGCCTTTATAATTTGGCTTCTTTTACTTAGCATGATATTTTCATGGTTCATCTATGTTGTAGCACGTATCGATACTTCTTTCCCTTTTATGGCTGAATAATAATATTTCATTGTATGGATACACATTTTGTTTATTCATTCATCCATTGATGGACTTTTGGGTTGCTTTCACCTTTTGACAATTGTGAATATGGCTGTTATGAACATTTGTGTACAACTTTCTGTTTCAAAATGTTTTCAGTTATACCTAGGAATGGCAATGCTGGGTAATATGGAAATTCTATGTTTAATTTTTTGAGGGACAATAATAAGAGTTCCAAATTCTCCACAACCTCATTAACATTTATTTTCCTTTTATTGATTATAGCCATTTTAAGGATGTGAGATTGTCACCATATTATGGTTAGAATTTGCTTTTCCCTAATGATTAATGAAGTTGAACATCATTTCCTGCACTTGGCTACTTGATTTTTTTTCTGAAGATATTTCTATTGAAGTCCTTTGTCCATTGTTTAGTGGGGTTGTTTGCCTTTTCATTGTTGAGTTATATGCATCTTTTATACATTCTAGATGCTAGACCTTTATTAGACATATGGTTTGCAGATATTTTTTTCCACTCTGTGTGCATTTTCATTGTCTTGATAGTAACCTTTGATCACAAACATTTTTAATATTTATGAATTCCAATGTATTGCTTTTCGTTTGTTGCTTATGTTTTTGCTTTCATATCTAAGAAACCATTACCAAATCCAAGGTCATTTTTATTTACTTCTATTTTTCCTTTAAAGAGTTTTATAGTTTTAGTTTTTTTTAAAGTCTCTGATTCCTTTTGGGTTGATTTTTTTGGGGGCAAGTACCAGGTACCAGGGATTGAGCCCAGGACCTCTTATGTGGGACTATGGAGCTTAACAACTATGTCACATTGGCTTCCCAGAGTTAGTTTTATTTTCTATTTTGATTCTTGTTTGTTTTGTGTTGTTTTTTCAGGAGGCATCAGGAATCGAACCCAGGGCCTCCCATGAAGGAAGTGAGGGCTCAACTGCTTGAACCACATCCACTCACTTGAGTTAATTTTTATATAGTGTTTGGTAATAATCCAACTTCACTTTTTTACATGTGAATATCCCATTGTTCCAGCACCATTTGTTGAAGAGACTATTCTTTTCCCATTGAATGATCCTGGCTGAAAATCAATGACCATAGATGTAAAGGTTTATTTTTGGTCTCTCTTTTCCATTAATTTATATATCTATATTTATCTCTATATCTATCTATCTATCTACCTACCTATCTATCTATCCTTATGCCAAAATCATATTGTTTTGATTGCTGTAACTTTGTAGAATATTTTGCAATTGTAAATGTGAGTCCTTCAAATTTATTTACCTTTTCCATAATTTTTTCGACTATGCAGGGTCCCTTGTAATTCTGTATTAGTTTAGGATCAGCTCTTTCATTTCTGTATAAAAGGCCATTGGGATCTCGATAGGGATTGCATTGAATATATATCTTGCTTTGGGGAGTATTTTCATCTTACCAATATTAAGTCTTCTGTGAATATGAATATCTTTTCATTTATTTAGGCTTTCTTTAATTTCATTTAGCAATACTTTGTGGTATTCAGTGCACAAGTTTTATTACTCCTTGGTTAAATTAAATTTTTTGTTTGTTTGTGTTTTGAGGTACAGAGAAAGGGATTGAACCCAGGACCTCATATGTGATCTTGTATTCTGTAATATTGCTGAACTCATTTAATAGATCCTTTAATTTGGTGGGGATATTTTAGGGCTTTCTATATATATTAGAAAATGTTATTTGTGAATAGGGATAGTTTAACATCTTCCTTATCAATTTGAATGCTTTTTTTCTTCCATTTTCTTGTCATATGTCCTTGGCTAGCAGTTGAAAAACAATTTTGAAAAAAGTGGAAAGATCAGACATCCTTGTCTTGTTCCTCCTCTTAGAGGAAAAGTTTTTGGTCTTTCACCATTGAGTATCATGCTAGCTTTGAGCTTTTCTTAAATTCTCTTTAACTTGTTGAGAAAGTTCCCTTAAATTTCTAGTTTATTGAATGTGTTTATCATGGATGGGTCCTGGATTTTGTAAGATGGTCATATCATTCTTTTTTCCTTTATTCTGTTAATGTGGTATGTTACATTGATTTTTATATTTTGAACCATACTTGAATTCCTGGGATAAAACCCAGTTGGATCATGGTGTATAATCCTTTTAACATGTTTCTGGATTTCAGTTGGTAGAATTTTGCATCTATATAAGTATATGACTAGTAGTTTTCTTTTTTTGTAGTATGCTTGTCTGGCTTTCGAAACAGGCTATTGTTGGCCACATAAATTTGCTAAGATACCATAAAATCTCAGATACCACAAAAGCATTAGCTATAATTTTGGGAATTATTAGCTTACAAGATTACTCTTTTGAAGTCATGAAATTGTCCATATCAAAGCATCATCAAGACAATGCTTTCTTTCTGAAGACCAGCTATCTGTGATCCTGAACTCCTCTGTTACATGGCAAGGCACATGGCAGCATCTGCTGGTCTTTATCTTCTCTTACAAGTTTCATTGCTTTCAGCTTATTGCTTACATGGCATTTTCTTTTCATCTGAATTCTTTTCTCTTATAAAGGACCCCTCTAAGAGAATTATGAGACACTCTGAATAACGTGGATCACATCATAACTTAAGATCCTATTCATCAAAAGATATTACTTATACTGGTTCCACACCAATAGTAGTGGATTAATCTTAAGAATGTACTTTTTTGGGGTACATGCAGTTTCAAACCATCAAAGGGTTCCATCCTTTTTACTTTTTGGAAGAGCTTGAGAAATATTGCTCTTAATTCTTCTTTAAATGTCTAGTAGAATTCACCAGTAAAATTATCTGGTCATTGGATTTTCTTTGTCAAGAGGTTTTTTATTACTTATTCAATTTTCTTACTTGCTAAAGATATATTTGCATTTGCCATTTCTTCTTGAGTCAGTTTTGATTGTGTGCTTATAAGGATTTGTCCATTTCATCTAGGTTATCCAATTTGTTGGCTTAAAATTGTTCATAGTTTTATTTATTTCTTTCCTCTTTCTTTTTTCTTTGTCAGTTTAGGTAAAGTCTTGTCAATTTTATTGATTTTCAAAGAGATTATTTTTGGTTTTGTTGATTCTCTCTTATATTTTATTCTCTACTTCATATTATCACCATTCTAATGTTTATTTCTTTCCTTCTGCTCAATTTGGGTTTGATTTGTTCTTTTTCTAGATTCCCTATTTTTGAGTGAAGGTTTCTTTTCTTCTTTATTAATCTAAGTATTTAGATATAAATTTTCTTCTCAGCACTGCCTTTGCTGCATCCCATAAGTTCTGTATGTTGGTTTTTCATTTTCATTTGCCTCAAAATATTTTCTAATTTCTCTTTTGATTTCTTCTTTCATCCATTGGGGTTTTGGAGGGGTACATTTTTTTAAAATTCCACATATTTTTGAATTTTCCATTTCTTCCTCTAATATTGATATCTAGTTTCATCCTATTTTGGTTGAAGAAAAAATATTCCATTATTTCAATGTTTTTTAATTTATTGAGACTTCTTTTGTGATTGAATATGTCATCTACCCTGGAGAATGATCCACATGCACTAGAGAAGATTGTGAATTGCACTGCAGTTGGGTGAAGTATTCTATAAATGTCTCTTAGTTCTAGCTGGTTTAGAGTATCATTCAAGTCTTCTTTTTCTCTATTAAATTCTATCTAGATGTTCTCTCCATTACTGAAAATGGTATATTGAAATCTCACATTATAAAAGTAGAGCTGTATGTTTCTCCTTTCAAATCTGTCAATATTTGTTTTGTATATTTTGGGAATTTGAAGTAAGGTGCATATATTTTTATAATTGTTGTGACTTATTGTTGTATTGATCCATTATCAGTGTACAGTGAACCTCTTTGTCCCTTGTAATAGTTTTCTTACAGTCTATTTTATCTGATATTAATATAGCTATCCCAGCTCTCTTTTCTTTATTACTTTCATGCTATATTTTTTTCCATACTTTCACTTTCAAGTGTTTGAATTTAAGGTAAGTGTCTTGTGTACATCATATAGTTGGGTCTTGCTTTTTTATCCACTCTGTCAATCTCTGTCTTTTAATGGGGAGTAAAGTTACTATTGATAATGCAAGACTTTCTTTTGTCATCTTACTATTTTGCATTTGCATTTGCATCTTACTGTTTTTGATTCTCTTCCATTAATTCTGAGTTCCATATTTATTTGGCTTTTTTTGTTGTACCATTTATGAGATCATTATCATTTCTTTCTCAATGTGTTTTTCACGTATCTTCTTGGTGGTCACAATGGGTAAAAATGTTAACATCCTAAATCTATAACAAGCATATTTGATTTCATACCAACTTAATCTCAGTGGTGTATCTACACTGTTCCTATACCTCTCTATCTTCCCACCTTATTTTGTACTTGTTACAAATGATATTTTTGTACATTGCATGTCCAAAACCATCAATTTATCATACTTTTAGTGCATTTGTATTTTAGCAACTGTGTGAAGCAAGAAGTGGAGTTACATATAATGAAATAATACTGGCATTTATAATTATCCATATGGTTAACTTTACCACAAGTCTTTATATCACTATGCTGTGTTTATTCTTTAAGATACTGTTTCAGGCTGAAGAAATTCCTTTAACATTGCCTGTAAGGCAGGTCTAGTGGCAACATACTCCCTCAGCTTCTGTGTATCTGAGAATGTCTCATCCTTCTTTCTCATTTTTGAAAGAAATTGTCTGATATAAAATTGTTGGTTGACAATTGTTTTCTTCCAGCACTTTCAATATTTCAACCTATTGCCTTCTTGTCTTCATGATTTCTACTGACAAATCAGCACTTAAACTTGTATATAACTTCTTGCTTTTCTCTAGCTGTTTTTAAAAGTCTCTCCTTGTCTTTGGCATTGAATAATTTGATTCTTATATTTCTGCACATTATTCTCTTTAAATTTATACTGTTTGCTGTTCATTTGGGCTTCTTAAATTTACGTATTCATGTCTTTCACTAAGTTTGGGGAATCTTCTGCCATTATTTCTTAGAACATTCCTTCTGACCCTTTCTCTCTTTGTTGTCATGTGACTCTCATATACTGGTAAGCTTGATGGTGCCCAACAGATCCCTTAGGCTTTGTTTATTCTTTTAATTCTTTTATCTTTCTGCTCTTCAGTCTGAATCATTTCAGCTGTCCTGTCTTAAAGTTCATGGAGTCTTTCTTCTCCTACATCCAGTCTGCTTTTGAAACCATCTAAGGATTTTTCCATTTCAGTTATTGTGTTCTTTAACTCCAGTATTTCATTGAAGAACTTCCCATATTGTTCATTGATTGTTTTCCTCATATCCTTTAGTTCATCTTCCATGTTTTCTTTTATATCTTTAAGCCTGTTGAGAAACATAGTTTTAAAGTCTCTACCAGGTAAGTGCAAAGTCTGATCCTCTTCTTTATGGTTTCTGGGTTATTATCTTGTTCCTTTGGATGGGCCACCATTTCTTATTTCTTTGTTTGTCTTGTAATCTTTTGTTGTACACTGTACATTTTAATATTTTATAGTGTTAACTCTGTGATTTATTCCCTGGGCTGCTCCTTATATTTATATACAGCTAGAGCTAATCCAAACAAACTGAGGCAAAAAGCACTATTCCCTCTCTTTGTAAATCTACTCTTCTTTGGCTGTTGGTGTCCTTTGGAGTTTAACTATCCTATCAAGCAGATAACCCTGAGGCAAATGGGAAGTGCAGGTTTTTTCCTACCTTATCTGAGCCCACCTGGAGCCAGAGTGGAGGAAAATGCTTCTTTTCTTGAGCTTGTGCTTGCTAGAGGCCCTGGAATTATAGTACACTGGAATTTTAATGAATTTCCCCCTTTCTTCTTTGGAACAGACATCCTCACAATTCTGGGTGCTTTTTGGAATCACTCAATGCAAGTAATCCTTTACCCCAAGTCATTCAAATTAAATGTTTTTCACACTGTCCCCGCTGTCAAAAAGGAACTTCTCTGCCTTCAGGACAAACTCTGGGAGGGTGAGCCCAAGCACTTTCCCTGGCTCAGTCTCTCAGGCTTCCTCCTGACAGATTGACACTGATCTACATGCACCCTAGTATGGACACAGGGGCCACTCTCCTCCCTTTGGAACAGGGCCAGGACCCTCTAATGGGAGTGCAATCTGGCTCCACCCTGCTTTTTGGAGCAGGTGAGGGAGGTGGCAAGAAATCTTCCAGTAATTTCTATGGCTTTTGAAGCTGTGTTTTCTTAATTCAACAGTCACCTGCTTAATGCAGCCATTTAACTGTTTTTTCATACTTTTGATGAATATTACCCCCCTTTACAATTTTCTGCCACCTTTGCCCAGAGGGTTTGGGACAGTGGTCACCCCCAAAGTGGGCCCTTAGTTATCTGAACTAGCTGTTCAAAGGTAGAGATTTGGGATCAGTCCTTACATCCCCAGAGTTGGGAACACTAGTTTTTTTTGGTCCCACCATGGTACTGAGCCAGGACCTGGAGCTCTAGTCACTACTTCTACTGGTCATAAGTCTAAGATAAGGGGAGTGGTAACCACTGCAAGGAAGGTAAAACACAACAGTCTTTATCACAATTTACCAACTTCTTCCTCCCACTCCTCTCTGGATGCTGCACAGTATTTCCCTAGACTCCAGAGTTTCAAAGTGTTTGATTCAAAGAGTTCATGCCAGTTCAATACTTGTTTTGGTGGAGAGACTGATTCTTGGAGCTTCCTACTCTGCCATCCTCCCCCAGTGGCCTCTTTCTTTTTGTTCTTTAAGCATAGGTGACACAGTTGATTTAAAGTATTTTTCTTAGCTTTCCAATGTGTAGGATTCTTCAGTGATAGTTTCCATTAATTTCTTTTTCCCCCCTGTGAACAGGCTATATACATATGCTTTTTTGCATGGCTTTTATTTTTATTTTTATTTTTTTTTGCTAAAACATCATTTTGAATACAGTAATGTTGTATTTCTGAAAATAAAAATTTCCTCTATCTTTAAGGGCTTGTTTTTGTTGTTTTTGTGGGCGTATTGTGTTTAGGTGACTATTCTAAATTATTTTAGTACACACTATATTCTTTATCATGTGTTGTCACTGAAGTCTGTCCTGTTATCTTAGTGTTCAGCTAGTGATTTGACAAGGATTTCCCTAATCATTTGTAGCAAAAATACATACTCTTCCAGTTCTTGCTGGAGAGAGTTTCTAGAATGCTTAGCTAAATTGTTACAACTCTGCTTTATCCTTCATTTCCTGCTGTGCAGAGCCTAGGTGTCAGCCAGAAATAAAAGGCTTGTGGTCTTCTCAGCACTTTTCTGAACATACATCTAACCAGGAATATGCATGCAGGCTTCTATTACCTGTTATACACTGGCTCCTTCCAAAGGAGGAATTCCAGAATTCCAGAATTCCAGAATTCTACTCAAGTTATATGGCAAGTGCTACACAGTATATTAAAAAGAAAAACTATGCAAAGAGTTTGGAAAGGAAGAATTAAACTGTGTTTATTTGCAAATTATATGATTGTGTATGCAGAAAAATCACTACTAGAACTAATAAGTGAATTTAACTACATTGTTGAGTAAAAGGTTGATATAAAAAATAAATTATGTTTTCTACATAAACAATAAAAACACTGGAAATTGAAATTGGAAAGCACTATTTCCAGGTAGAAAAAAAAAAATACTTAGGTAGAAATCTAATGTATGATGTGCTGGAACTCTATTTTGAAAATCTATGCTGCCAGATTTCAAGTTTTACTGTAAAATTACATTAAAAAATACAGCATGATATTGACATAAAGATAAGCATATTGATCATTAGAACAGAATTGAGAGTCCACAAATGGAACTGAACATATAATATCAACTGATTTTTACAAAAAATTGCTAAATAAATTATCAGAAATGGAAAATCTTTTCAACAAAAAACACTTTAATAACTGGATATCCATATGGAAAAAAATGAACCTTAAATTTTAATTAATACCACAAAAGTTAATTTGAGATGAATGATAACCTAAAGACAAAAGTAAAAAGAGCAAACTTTCCTGAAGAAAACAGGAACATATCTTTGCAAAAGTGGGGTTGACAAGGATATCATAGTAAATTTCATTTAGAGTAAGAATTTAAATATAAAAAATTTAAAATAGCATATTTTAGAAGAAAACATTGGTGAGTATCTTTGTGATCTTGGGTATATAATTTTTTCTTAAAGAAAACACAAAAATCTTTTATCATAAGAATAGAAGGTATAGAAAAAGCAACATTTAAATTAAAGGCATAAGCTTATGAAAAGTACTCTAAATACATAACAGAAGTCATAAGTAGATGATTTTTTTCAAGACAACTGACAAAAGATTTTTGTCTAGAATACACAATAAACTCTTACAAATCAAAAAGAAAGAAATTAACAATCAATGTTAACTACATGATGAAGTATTTCAGAAAACAAAAGCCATATGGTGAATAAATTCATGAAGTGACAAATCATTAGTAACCAGGGAAATGTAAATGAAAGACAAAATAAGATGACATTTTATATATATCAGTCTTCATAACAACTTCTCAATAACAATTCTGAAAATGTGAAAAAAACCCTGAAATCTATAAAATCAATCTCAACTGTGAAGCCCCACCAGGGCTTAACAAAATAATGGATTTGCCTTAAAGAAAATAATGGATTTTAAGATACAATAAATGCTGGGTTCAGCACATTAGGCCTGCTGGGTAAACAGCTCCAGGGAGACAGAGTGACCATGTTATTCTGTGGTGGGAAATAATTTAGATTTCTTTAGTCAACTTGAAAACAGATCATGAATGTGTCAGGGAAAATTTCAACTCAAATTTCAAAAGGTGGGGTTATTTCAAGTTAGTAAAAATAATACCTGGCATTTATTAATTTCTTATTGTAGATACATGAATCTTCAAAACAATAACATGTATTATTAGTCATATGTTGGAAATAAGGAAAATGAGGCAAAGAAAGGCTAAGTAATTTATCTCAATTTAAAATATATGTGTGTGTATATATATATTCATGCACAGCTTAGATTATAGACAGAGTCTGTGTATCCAAAGTCTATGTGGTTTTTACTAAGCTATGTAGGCTCATACTTAGGTGAAAAGCTTATACCTGAGGTAACTCACTTCTACATATATTTTAACTCATCTGTTCAAGTAATTTCCAGCCAAGGAGTGTGACAACAAAAGCTGTTAGTGAAATTAAAGGTGCCTTTGAAAACATGCAGTGGATTGGACATAGCTCCTAACAAGATGGAACCACCTATGCAAATAATGGATGCACACAAGTGCCTTGTTCACTGTTCATCAAATTACAAGGTCCAATTCTTTTCACAAACATGGTAACAAGCTCACACTTACTTTCCTAATCTAAGCCTTGGACAATATCTTGGTTTCAGTTTAAAGGTCACATCATTAAGAAATCCTTCCTTGTGCACCCCATCCCCACCCCGGGTAAGCTATGTCCCCATTATACAGACATATAACACCTTGTCTGTATACATTTTTTCCCCATTTTTTAGAGAGGTTGTAGGTTTACAGAATAATCATTTTTAATAGTATACATTATTTTATTAATGGGTTTCTTGGTTCATAAAGGCAGAGCTATTGCTTAGGTTGTTAAGGCAGACATGAATGAGGCAGATGAATGCATAAACAAATTGTGGTATGCACGTACAATGGAATATTACTCAGCTGTAAGAAAGAATGCACTATTGGCACACAGGATAGCATGGATGAAACTTGAAGACCTTATGTTGAGTGACGCAAACCAAACACTGAAGGACAAATATTGCATAACCTCATTGATATGAATTAAGCAAATCGAGCAGACTCACGGAGCTATAGTCTGGAAAATAGGATTACAGGAGATAGAAAGGGAGAAGAAGTTTGAAAAAAAAAGACGTGGGTGCAAATCTCAGTTCTGCCCTCTGCTGTCTTTTGAACTTGGTTAAATTACTTAAATTCATAGTGTCTCAGTTACTTCATCTGTAAAATGGGAATAATAACAGTACCCACAACAAAGGATATCACATGTAGTGTGTTTAATACAGGCCTGGTCAATTTTAGATGTTCAACGTACAATTGATGAAAATAATAGAAATAAAGAATCCAGATTCTGACTCTAGCTTGATGATTACGCCAGTCCTGTAGACGATTTCTAACCCTTATCAAAAATGCCATTCACTGGTCAGAGGGACTCTAGGAGGAAGGGATAAATGTTTGCTTACCACTTGGGGAAGTACTCCTAAAATTAATTATTCTTCCCTTTGAGGAAGTAGCACAGGATGTTAGTTCATTCATTTAAATAAAACTGTCTCATCTTAGAATGAAAACTGAATATGCTGAAAAGGATGGAAAGTACAGATTTCTGAACAGAGATAATCACAAAGGCAGTATCACTCCTTGACACACCTGGGGCCAGGTATGGGTTTCGAGTAAAATGGTCAGAAGAGGAAGTCAGAGTATCAACAACCAAAATATTTGGCTCTGGACTGTGCATTGATTCTCTGAGAAAAGGGCAAAATGATTACTTTCAGCAGATTTCTCATTCAGGGGTCCTCTAATTTACTGATGATGTCTTGATAATTGCATTTGTTTTTTTAGCTTTAAAAGTGGATACCCTGTTGTTAGGGCCCCTATCAAGCTATCAGACAAAGTTCCATATAAAAATTAAAAAGCCTTTAAGATTTCTGTGAGTACCATAGAAATGGAAATGGTTGGGAGTAGCTAATCTTCCCCATCTCTCCAAGACCCAAATTCCTTTTAAATATCAAAGCTTTATGAGTCTACTACTATCTGGTGTAGTTTATTATCAGAACAAGTTCTGCTCAGAGAGAAGTCCTAGACAGACAGACGAACATTAGTATATAGTAGAAATGCAACATTCTTATTAGTTTTCATTGGGTTTTTCTTTTCCAGAAACACTTTAATTTTCAGCTCACTAAATTAGCATAACCATAGCTCTGGTTGGACAAACAGCTGATAAAGAAAACCAGAATAGGGTTTATTTTAATAATTGATGGGTCTACTAGAAATTAACAGATAAGTCAGTAGTTATAACCCTATATAATGGGTTGTGCAAAATAACTTCTTTTCTGGCAGTTAGTATGCAATTTTCCTAAGTTAAAACTTACTCATTTATTTTCATTTTATAAAGTTAAAATAAAATCAAGAAATATTAAAGAGCAAAATAAATATCACCTCTGGTGATACCTGTAGAATAAAAATGAAAGACTTGAAATAATTTTGTATGTGCTTTGCATTATGTAAAATTGGGGAAAATAACACACTCCATGGGTATCCTTATTTAGGAAGTAAAAGTGCCTCTACTGAGGCTAAGTTAACTTTTTATTTTTCAGTTAAATTGCCTTACTCCTGAGCTGGGTTGATGGAGAAATGAATAATGGACAGAATTTATCCTATTGGGCTTGACCCAGAATGTGGAAATTTTCATTTGCTGTGTTTTTAATTGTCTACTTGGTCACCCTGGCAGGCAACCTGCTCATCATGATCACTGTCAACACCAGCAAAGCCTGGGAACCCCCATGTACTTCTTCTTGTTTTATTTATCCCTTATAGATGTCTGGTCTTCTTCCTCCATGATTCCTAAGATGCTAGCTAACTGTCTGGCTATGAGGAAAACCATCTCTTTCAGGGGATGCATGACTCAGATCTTTGCTGAACATCTTTTTGGTGCAGCTGAGATCATCTTGGTCAAAGTGATGGCCTGTGACAGTTACATGGCCTTTTACAAACCCTTACACTACACAACCATCGTAAGGTGAAATGTACATGGCCCCCTTGTGGGAGTGGTCTCTTTTTTGCTGCCAATGGTGGGTGCATCTGTCTGTTAAACTTGCTCTTCTTAATGGTCTCCTTTGTGGTCATCCTGTGCACTTTGAAATTTCACAGTTTGGAGGGGAAGAGCAAAGCCCTGCCCACCTGTATCTCTCACATCACCGTGATCATCTTATTCTTCAAGCCCTGCATATTTGCGAATCTACGTGCCGCGACCACCTTCCCCATTGATAAAGCTGTGGCAGTTTTATACAATAATAACTCCCATGTTGAATCCCTTGATTTACGCTCTCAGTAATGCAGAGGTGAAAAATACTATGAGGAAGCTCTGAGGTAAAACGATGACTTCAACTGTGAAATAATTATGTCAATATAAAAATAATCTTATCCTTTAAACAATGAAGAGAAAAGAATATAATTTCTAGGCTTCAAGGTAAGTGGACACTAAATGTCAAAAGTAGCTTCAGTACTCACTTCGACGGCACATGTACTAACATTAGAATGATTCAGAGAAGATTTGCATAGCCCCTGTGCAAGAATGACATGCAAATTCATGAAACATTCTGTAATTTTGTTTTACCCCAAATAAATATCCTTTATAAACCTCCCCCCCAAAAAAGTAGCTTGATGTTGTCTACAGGTCTTTGAAGAAAGGCTCAGGTAAGAAATTATATATCATTATTGTAAATGCCACTTAGATTTATACATTTCTTATTTGGTTCTCAATCTTTGATGTGCTTTCAGAATCAGAGTCCTTGTTAAATTATAGATTCTGAGAACACAGTTCTAAAGTCTAAATAGTGGGATTGTTGTTGGATTGCTATATTTACATTTTAAACAAATTATCCAGATATATCTGAAGTAATTGATATTTAGACACACTCTGTTGTAATAGAGCTACTGATTATGTTTACATCCTTTGCCTGTTAATAAAGTCACATTAGTAATGCATTTTCTGGGTAATATCCTTCATAGCAGGATGCTATGAAACTCATGCATCTTCATAAACCATGTAGTGAAGCTTATTATCTTTGCAATGGCAAAACAAAAATAAAATTTTCTGAGAAAATATTAATGTTTTGTACTTTACTGTGCTTCTTCTCTTTCTGTACTTCCTAAGTATCAAACACATCTGTTAGGAGTTTCACATTTTCTTTTTCTGACTCTAAAGGAAAGTCCTATCTTGCTGTATTATTTGAACAAAAACTCATTTTTATTATTATCCTAATTGGCCATTCTCATTGACAGCATGGTCTTCACAGTTTTTCTGTATGAAGATTTTATGTATCATATCTTGTGTGCATATTTTTGAGGAATGGGTTATAGGATTTGGCATAGTGTCTGAGGAAGAGAGCCACAAGTTCAAAGCTTACGTATAGTGTAAATTGTAACAACATGGAGTTTCAGTTAAAGGGAAATTATAGACATGTTATCAGGATCAAATAGAATTATCTCTTTAAAGTGTTTAGAATCTCCAAATGCTAAATAAATGTTATTTATATTAAATATACTTTATTACTGGAGTCCCATTAAATATAAAAAGAACTACTCAAGTGTCCCTCAGTGCTAATCTAATATTTTTAGAAGAGAAGACAAGTAACTTCTCTGCCCCTGGTGTGAACAAAAATACTCTGAGAGCTGACTGGTCTTCTAGATGTTCTTGGGGACTTGAAGAGCCCCAAAAGTCATCATTTTTCCTGAAACTCTCTCTCCTGATTTTTTTTTTTATCTCCTTTGGTTCTGTTCTTCCAAGTCCTTGGAGCTGATCCATTTGTGGTTCTTATTTTCTCCAGAAAAGCCCTGTTTGAAGTTCAAATGGTCATCTTCCATGAACCTGAAGCCAGTGTAACAGGTAAACAGATTATGAACAGACTTAAAATAGAAGAGCAGGTAGTGTGCATTGTTTAAGAGCAGATTCTGGAATCCAATTCCTGGATTCAAATATGAACTGGGCAACTTTTTAAACCTACCTGCCCCACATTTTCTTCATTGGTGAAATGGTATTCATGGTTCCAAACTTATGAACTTGTTGGAACAATATTATGGGTTAATATATGTTAAGTGCTTGCAACATTGCCTGGCCCATAGTTAACATCTTATGTACTTTTAAAAAAAGAAGTTAAGTATGGACTCATCAGATTTGGGCTTATATCACTTCTAAAACCATCAAGGGTCTCTTTTTGCTTGGGTTAGGACATCTGTGAACCATCTCTTTAGTTGTAAAAGGCACTTGCATTTATGACCAACTCTATTGAACATTACTTTTTCTCTGAATTCAGGCAATAATATCATTGACATCCAAGGACGCTATTTAGCCTTTGGAAGTCCCATAGGCAGGAGAGTTTCAGATAATATGGAAGGATTGAAGTTCTGAGGTCAATAGAACTAGGACTAAATTCCATCTTGCTATCTTATATAACATCTAAACATCTGTGAGAGTCTAATTTTAGTTGTAGATCTTATGTACAAAGAATGGTAGTTATTATATCCTAGGGTATTTTAAGCATTTGATGAGGTAATGAGTGCAAAGCATCCAGGGGAGTGTCAGACACTAAGCAAGTATACATTTCAATGTCTTTATTGCCACCCTCACTTTTTCATCAAAGTCTCATTTCTACTTGACATTTTATAAGCTGTGTGACTTATATTTATCATACTATTATACATAGATAATAAAATAGGTGACCATGAGGAACTTACATAATTCTCAAGAGTAAACTCAATAAAATTAATGCAAGATGAATAACACCCTGAAAAATTCAATGCAAAAATGAGAATGTCTCCCAAATCAAAATGATGTTTAGGAAATACCAAAAAATTAATGATTTTTTAATGACAAAAAGAATGTTATAGTATAATCATTTAAAATATATATGATTTATGTAACACATTACTTAATATTACTATTTACTATATGATTTATTCACTGCAATGTGGCCACTGCCTTGAAGACATTGTGTTGTTTAAGGCTTATAAGAAGCCTATAAAGTAGATAACTGTTATTCTTGTTTCCCTAAAGAATTAACTGTATCTGAAATAATTTTACAAAATTATTCAGAGCCATAAGTAAGACAGTGCTTGAGGTTGGTTTTGAACACAGGTATTTGGGCTCCAGAGGTAACACATTTAAACACTTTGTAGTACAGAGAGACAGACATTAAATAAGAAAAAATATTAAAAAACAAAAACATAAATTCAGTGCAAAAGTGTAAAATGAAGTAAAGTAAGTGATGTGATGGATAATAACTCAGGTGGCACAGTGCCACTTTACAGCAGACATCATGAAAGATCTCAGAGCAATATTTCACAGATTTGATCTAACCATGTCAAGGAATAAAAGAAAATGAGCTAAAAATATGAGTAAAACCATTTGAGTAACACTTATTGTGGAATAAAGGAGAGTTTTATTTGCCCTGGATGAGTATCACTGTAAGATTTTCTCTATTCTGACTTGACGATCAGCAATAAACTTTTCCAAATTACATTTATTCAGCACACATAAAATCAAAGGATGAAACAAATATGAACTCAAGCAAACTTCTGCCCAAAACTCTAGTTTCTCTTCTTGCAGTTTCTCATTTTTGGTGGACATTCTGGTGTTGCTCACCACATTAAACTGCATTTTATCTCTCTTTATGTCCTTTTTTTTCATGATAATATTTCTCATGTAAAAGCCATTGCATTCACTTACAACAGCTGATCAAAGCTAATTGGTGAAAGGAAAGCTATCTGTTGAATTCTTTATTTACAATAAATTCTAATAGAACTTTCATTTTCTATAAGTTCCTGTCCAATTGCTCTTCAATCAGGCATTCGTTTCCTGTGGTCCCTCTCTTTCCCTATTATCTGTGCTCATGTCACAAACACCTCATTCTAGCATTTTGGACTTTGCATGAACCCTTCTCACTTTCTGTAATCCTCCTACTCTAGACATTCACATTGTTGACTTCTCACACTAACTGAATCTACAGTTCAAATGCATTCTCCTTAGAGAGGACTTCCTTAACCACCCATTGTAGTGTCATCCTCTGTTTTCTTGAGTTATTATGTATCACATCACCCTGTTAAATTTTCTGTATTGCAGATTACAGTTTGATTTTTTGGATATATTTGTTTCTTGTCTCTCTCTGCAAACTAGAATGTAAATTCAGTGAAAGGAGAGGGAACATCTGGATTATTAAATACTGGATCTCTAGCACATACAACAAAGCTTGTAACAGATAGACACTTAATAAACATTTTCTGACTAAATGACCCTTATGTGACCTTAACCCTCTTAAGAATAATTACATTTATGAAAAGGCCCTTCGTTAGCTGAAATGCTCTGAAATTGAAGACATTCTAATCTTGGTGATAAATTGAAATGTAGAAATTTAGGCCATTTTGGGATATCAGCTGTTCTTAGCTTAAGACAGAAACATCTCAAAAGGTTCTGAGGCTAGGTCTTTTCAAAATTGCATGGAAAGCCCAGTGAACTTAATTGAGCAAGAAGAAGTATTGGGCACAAAACAACTCCAGGACTCAATATTAAATGTTGTATTTAGAAGGGATAAAAGGTTCAGTATTATTTGCCTCTGCTGGTGAGAATAATACTATATTCTTTAAAAATTGTGATAACTTCTCAGGAGATGGTTCAAAAGATTTAAAGCATGATATAAAAACATACAATAATAATCATAAAATCTCAAACACAACTATTTTGTGCCATAAAAGCACTCTCAAAATGCAATGTATAAATTTTGGAAGTCAGTTAATATTAGTTTTCATGTCCCATTGTGTCACTTTAAATGTGTGACCTTGGCAAAATTATATAAATATTCAAACCTCAGTTTCTTCAGGTGCAAAATAAGGATAACAATACTTGTTACTGTAAGGGTTATATGTGATACATTAAATGTGTTTTTGTATACATATACATATATATATATTATTAAGTGTGATATACACACACACACCCACACATACCTGCATGTATATAACATCTGACACACAGTTTTGCATAAGAAATCAAAGGTGCTCTTGCAAAGTCATTATTTCCTTTCATTAATTTTTTTCTCTATTTTAATAGAATCAATGAAATGAAAATTTTTGTTTTCTCACCATGTTTGTTTCTTATTTATTGTGTAGTTCTCCAATCACTGAGATAACAATGAGATGAACATTTCCATATTCCATAGAAACATGTCCCAGGTGTGCCCTATCCCACATATACCCCTACCCCCTATGCCCTGCACCAGTAACCCTCCCTGCCATATTTGTTAAAACAGGAGTTCTTAACCTTTTTTGTTCCACAGACCCTTTTGCTACTCAGGTGAAAACCACAGACCCGTTACTAAGTCCACACTACACTGTGTATTATTTAATAAATATATCACAACTGCACCAACACGTCTCCATAAGAATAATGTTTTTTTGAACTTCAATTCAAGCTCATGTATCCCTTAAGAACATCTGTGCTAAAAGAATATCCCTACCATTGTGTTAAAGCACAATGTTAAAACACATACCTACAAATCCCCAGAGTTCACCTTTCACTTTTTTATAGACAAACATTTTCTAAAATCTGAAATCAACTCATATACAAGAAAATATGGAATCAATGAACAATGTGACTTACTTTGTCCTCCGGGGTCTCTCATAGAATACAAAGGAAGACAAAGTGCTTTTTGTTATGTTCTTGCTTTTCTACATTTTGACCATTGTGGGAAACTTGCTATTTGTCATTGTTTTCACTGTCAGGAAGGCCCTTGGATCACACATGTACTTATTTCTTGTTAGGATATACACAATGTGGTGCATACATACAATGGAATATTATTCATCTGTAAAAAGGAATGAAGTTCTTATATATGTTGAGTGAAATAAGACAAGCACAAAAGGACCAATGTATGATCCCATTGATATGAAATAATGAGAATAAGCAAATTCATAAGGTCAGAAACCAGAATACAGATTACCAGGGGCCAAGGTGAGGGTAGAGAATGGAGAGTTTATGCTTAAATTGTACATAGTTTCTATTTGGGGTGATGGAGAAGCTTTGGTAATGGATGGTGGTAAAGATAGAACAACATTGTGAATATAATTATCACTGAATTATATATTTGAATGTGGTTAAGAAGGGAAATTTTAGTTTGTATATATGTTGCTTGAATAAAAATAAGAAAATGCTACTGTTAAAATTCAAAATGTGATCCTTAATATAAACTCATGAACCTCAGTCCATAGTACAATTATAAAAATGTTCTTTCATCAATTGTAACAAATCTACTAAAGTAATGGAAGGATTTCTAAAAACTTTTAGGAAGAGAAAAAAATTGTTCTTCTTTTCATTTGAATTCATATAGATCTGACTAATTCACAGTTCTCTTCATATATCATGATCCTCCTTCATAAAGATCTTATAAAAATACATATCCAGTATTACCTTAATATTGTGTGCAGTATTTTGCTATACAAATTATGCAATAAAAATAGTTTTTTTAAATACATGCAAGTGTGAATTTCCAGAAATGAAATGGTTAAGTCATTCAGTTCATGTATTTAAAAGATAATATTGTACCAATTTTACTTCTGTACATAGGAATAAGAATGCCAGTGAGAATACTTGTTTGTCTACCTTCACAACAACCAGTGTTTGAAAAACATTTGATATTTGACAGTATTAAATACTTAGTATTTCACTTGTGTACTTTAATTGGAATTCTTTAAATTAATTGTGTTTGACATTTGTTTCACATTTGGTATTTCCTCGTGAATTATTTAAAATTGCTTTTATCTATTTTCTTTGATTGTAGATCTTTTCCATACTGATATTTATGAGTTAATCACATAGTAAGGCTTTATCACTTTGATGATTATATATGTAATTGTTATTTCTCCATCTTATGATTTGGTTTTAACTTTTCTTCTAATAGAAACTATTGGTATTTACATAGTCAGATCAATCAATATTTTCTTTGGCTTTTATATCTTGCTTAGAAAGAACTTCTCAGGTTTGCTTTAACCAAAATATTATTCCCAATTTTTAACATTTAATTTTTGTAACATTTTTCTCTAGTTTTTATATTTTACATTTTCATTTTTTCCATCCATTTGGAATTTATTTTGATATGAGGAGTTCAATAGAAATTGAATTTTAAATGTTTATCAAGATAGTTGTCTTTTATAGTTGCTTTATTATCTTTTCACCATCTCTGAAATCACAACTTTATTACATTCTAACAAGTTACATGTATTTGGATCCATGTTAGTACTGCATTTTGTTTCATTGATCACTTTATTCATGTGCCATTTAATGTGATATAATTTCATTTCCTTTATAGTATATTTTGATGTCTGATTAATCTAGTGTTCCCTCATTACTATTTTTTATTAATGCCATTCCTTGCATATTTATGTTTCAAATTAAAACAACTTAGTCGAGTCAGAAAACAAAGTTCAATTAGTGTTTTCAATGAGATTTGATTTAGGAAGATTAATTTAGAAAGCGTTTATATGTTTAAAAACTTGAAAATTCCTATCCATGAATATAGTAGGTCATTTCCTTGAGCCAAGTATTCTTTTATACTCTTCAATAGTGTTTTACATATTTTCACATAGATCTGGCATGTTCCTTGGTAAATTTAGTCTTTTGGATTTTGTTATTTCTGTTGCTGTTGTAAATGGGATCTTCTATTATATTTTCTGATGATCTGTTATTCTTCTTGTTCAAGAAAAGTGTTACCACCCCAGTTTTCTCCAATGCCTGGGTGATGGCAGAGAGTTTGCTACCCTAATGTTTGATGAGGTTGAAGCCTAGGATCTCGTCACCATCCTGGTGCTTAAAGAAGGTCAACCTTCACTCCAATATTAAAGGAGATCATGGCCACAAAGCAAACACTTGGAGAGGGTGGGACTGCCACTCCATCAGGCCTCAAGAACAAAATATCATTCTATAGATGACTCTCACATCTTGTAATCTAATGAAGTTTGCCCTGCAAGGTTTTTTAATTGTTTGGGAACCTGTGAACCTTGTTTTACTTTTTCTGGAATGGAAATGTTATACTATGCCTCTCCCTCCTTTGTATATTGGAAGCAGATAACTTGTTCTCTGAGTTTCACAGATCCAGAGCCAAAAGGGAACTGTGCCCAAGAACAGACCACACCTATAACCAATTTTGATGAAACTTTGTACTAAACATTGTTTCTGAAATGTTTTAAGTATTTTGATATATTGTGATGGAATGAATGTATTTTGCATATGGAAAGAACATGTCTTTTAGGGGTGGAGTGTGGTGATTTTAAACTGTATGCATGCCAGAGAGCATGTTCTTAAAGTTTGCTCATTCCTTTTAATGAGGATATTTAAATAGGACTTTTCATGAAGATAGTTGAGTTAAGGTGCGACCCACTTCATTCCAGGTAGGTCTTAATACTCTTACTGAAGTCCTTTATAAACAGAATGTATATATAGAGAAAACCATGGAAGCAAGAAGATGAAATCTAGAAGTAAAGGTAGAGAATAGCAGATGCTCTCATGTGCCTTGTCATATGACAGAGGAAGAAGGATTCTTGGCAGCCAGTCTTCAGGAAGGAAGCATCACCAAATCAAAGCATGCCTTGATTTGGACAGTTTGCAGTCTCAAAATAGTAAGCTAATAAATTCCTATTGTTAAAAGTCAACTCACTTTATGATATCTGCTTTCAACAGCCTAGGAAACTAAAACAGAGATCATCCATTATTTGACCCTTTGCAACTAGAACTTTCCTGAATTTTAATATCAGTGCTTTACACTAATTCTTGACCACCCTATAGAAATCCCTCCCCCAAATATTCCTTATCCCTCATTAACAATTAATGCTTTTTAAAACTAAATGTTAACACTTTTGACTAGCTAACATGCTAAACATGTTCATTTTACATTTTTGTTTATCTGTTCTCCTACTAGATTGTAAGCTCCATGAGAGCAGAAGTAATTGTTTTGTTTTTGGCTGGATCCTCAGCCTCTAAGGTAGTGCTGGGCACAGTAAATAATTGTTGAATGAATGGGGGGATATCATTGGGATGATATTTTCTTTAAAACTTGTGAATAATAGTAATAGTATTTCTTGAAAGCTTATAAATTGTAAGGATTTGTTCTAAACACTTTATGTGTCTTAACTTTCTTCACAGTGACACCATTAGGTTTACAGTTGACCAAATGATAGCTCATGGAGGCAAAATAACTTACCTAAAGCCACCACCATGAGAGAATGTCAGAGTCAGAAGCCATATCAAAGAAGCATGACTTATGCTTTTAATCATACCCTAAAGCTGTCCGTTTGGTGAAAACATTGACCTACTGTTTTTTTGGGAGTTAGCTTCTTGTTCACTTTTTTCTTGGAAAATCAGACATTTAATCTTTTTTTCTCTGACATTGTTAGTTTGTGTAAATTATAATTAGCCAGAACAATTTTTCACTTTATTCAGGCTTTTCAGCTTCTTTGAATAAATTGAACGAGGTAATATTTCAATACTTTGAATCCCTTAAAGTCACCCATGAGGGTTGGAATGAATTCTTCCCAAACTCCTGTCAATGTTGATACTTCGACATCCTCCCATGAGTCACAAGTGTTCTTAATAACTAGAATGTTGAATTCATTCCAGAAGGTTTTCAGTTTATTTTGCCCAGATCTATCAGAGGAATCACAATTTATGGCAGCTATAGACTTATGAAATCTATTTCTAAAATGATAAGACTTGAAAGTCAAAATTGTTTCTTGATCCATGGGTTGAAGAATGGATATTATATTCGCAGATAAGAAAACAACATTAACCTAGTTGTACGTCTCATGGGTGACCAGGTGCATTGATAATGAGCAGCAATATTTTTAAAGGAATCTCTTATTCTGAGCAGTAGTTCTCAACACTGGTCTTAAAATATTCAGTAAACAATGTTGTAATCAGATGTACTGTTATACAGGGTTTGTTGTTCCATTTACAGATCACAGGCAGAGTTGATTTAGCATGATTCTTAAGGACCCTAAGATTTTTAGAAAGGTTAATGATCACTTGCTTCAACTTAAATCACTGGCTGCATTTACCCATAACAAAAGAGTCAGCCTGCCATTTGAATACATTGACTTCTCTTTAGCTATGAAAACCCTAGATGGCATCTAGAAGAATGTGGAGAAGAGGGACTGTCTAGAATAACCAAAAATTTGCTCATGAAGCTTTGCAGACCTTGCTCATATTGGAGTTCATAATTGTTGTCGGCACCTTCTAGTGTATTATTTTATAAGTTTCTTCAGCACTGCCTTACATCTTATTTCAAGGAGAAAAAGATGGTGTGTAATTTTATATGGTTTAAATATTTTAGTCAGTGTAGTGTGTTACACTAAAGCAAAAAAAAAAGTTTTATTGAAAAAATAATTTATTCTGATTAGAGGCCAGATTACAGTATAAATGTACTAGAGTCATGTAGCACAGCAGCAAAAGTTTGGGATGAGTTTGCTTTTTAATGTTTTTTTACTTTTAGTCATTCCTCTAAATCCATTGATTTCTGGTTTATTCCTTCTCTCACAATAATATATATCTACCCCTGACTTCAGCAGTTTGGATTAAAAAGGTGCATTTTCAACAAAATACTTAACCTTCAGACTTTTTTGTTTATGTATTTTAAGTACTCCTGTTGTTTACATAATTTATTCTTGAGGTTTTGCAAACAATTGTTCTACTGAATATGTAAAGCATGGGTTTTCTAAACATTGTGACATTCTTATTTCAATTAGCAATTTTCCTTTAATCAAATTTGTGAGTGTGGTTTCTAATTGGATGAAACTTTAGTCATCATTTAATCAAAAATACTATTTTATGAAGTTGGAAACATTGAAGATTTAAATAGCAAGAGGATCAAAATATATTTAAGTCCACTTATTATAACTAAAAGATCAAATCCTTTGCAATGGACATTCTCATTGCTAATATTTAGACAGATTTTTAAAAAAGATTTTCTATTTAAATGTATTATTACACAAGATTATTTTAGGCTCCAGAGTTTCCTCATTGCATTTTTCAATTCTGCATTTCTGAGGGTGTATATTAAAGGGTTTAACATGAGTGTTATCATAACATAAAACATGGCCAGTGCTTTGTTGATGGGGAAGGTGGACATGGGGTAAAGGTACACAAATATACAGGACACAAAGAATAAGAGAATAATAGTAATATGGGAAGCACAGGTGGAGAGAGCTTTCTGCCATCCTTCAGAGCTGTGAGATCTGAGGGAGCAAAGGATGAGGACATCGGAGATAAGAATAGGAAAAATGAGCAGTCACATAAACGCACTGTTTGTAGCAACAAAGAGGCCAAGGATGTATGTGTCAGTGTAGGAGAGTTTCAGCAGAGGGTAAAGAGCACAGGCAAAATGGTCAAGGGCTTTAGGGCCACAAAAGGGCAACCAAAGCTTAAACAGGTTTTGAATCAGGGCATAAAGAAATCCCCCAGCCCAGGACATGGCCACCAAGAGGACACATATCTTTCATTTCATTGTGACCATGTAGTGCAAGGGCCTGCAGATGGCCATGTAGTGTTCATAGACCCATCACCGAGAGAAGGATGATCTCAGCTCCCCAAAAGAAATGCCCCACAAAGAGCTGAGTCATGCATTCACTGAAGAAAATAGTTTTCCTCTCAACAAGTATTTTGGGAGCTGTGATGCAGGAAAAGAAGCCATTTATGAAGGACAGAAAAAAATACGTGGGGGAACCCAGGGATGGGCTGGTGGTGATGGCCACTACAATCAGTAAGTTGCCTGCCAGTGTGAGAAAGTAGATGAGTGTAAACATGACAAACATGAATTTCTGCACATCTATATTCTGTGTCAAGCCAAGTAAGATGAATTCTGTGAAATTGTTCGTGCTCTCCATGAATCCAGTTTGTCATTTGGAAGATTGATTTATCGGCAAACAGCACAAAGAATGCAATAGTGATAGAGAAATTTTGATCAAAATAATATATGTCAGGATTATTTGTCTCATGTTAGATTGGTGGAATCCCTGAGCAAATAAATCCCAGGGTTAAGGCTGAGCCTCATTATTGAACATGTAGCCATCTCCTACATACACACATGTACACTCAAAGACAAGGATGTTTTTATGATTGTTCACATGCCAGACACCATTCCCACAATCATTCAGGGGAGTAGCCTGTCCCAATCACTGCCACAGTTTTTCACCTATAGAAAAACAGGACTGAAAAAGGACAAGTAAGGAGGAACAGTGGCTTTATTCATGATCATTTACTCTCCTGTGTGTCTTCTTCAGTCACTCAGGGTGATGAAGCTAAACAGCAGCTTTTTACCCTTGTTGTTTTCTTTCTTTGTAACTGTTGGAGGATGAATAAAAAACATCAGGTGAGATCTCTTTGAAATCAGTGGTGATGTAGTCACACATCAGAATCAACCAAATTGAGTGAATATTTGAGATACATTAAGATACACCTGACACTTAGATTTGTGAGCTTATACCACATCCAGACAGAATTGTATAGAATATAATGGATACTTTATTGAACACCTTGGAAAAAGAAAAACCTAAAGAGGATGAAACATAGTGCTTGATGCAATGCAATATTCCCCAATTTTTTTGAAATTTTAGAATTTACTATTTGAGAACCTACTGCCATATTTAGACTTCAGGTCCCTTTTGTAAATCAAAACTATTTTTAAGAAAGGTAATGAATGTTCCCTGGATGTGTCCAGAAATTGAACTTTTGATTCTTTATTTAATTTTTATTTAAAAATACTCCATACTCACCAATTATATACTCTCCCTTACAAGATACCTTTAATGTGAGGAAACAAAAGCACCTTAAATTTTAGATAGAGCATACTGTTTAGAATAGGTAGACTATTTTTGTATTCTATTTCCACTGATGAGTAGCCACATGATTTTCTGTATGGTCCTTAGTCTTACTGAATATATATGTTTTCATGAATAATGAAGGAAAAATAACAAAGGGCAAAGAGGAATTATAGAATACTATTTTAATTATGTTCAAAATCTGTATCTTACAGGAAAAAGTTTAGATTTCCACACACTTCCAAATTATTGATAAAAGAAGAAAAATGAAAAAAATCACATAGCATTTTTAGCCTTGAAACATTTGCTTGTTATAACATCAACAGGGAACATAAATGAACTATGCTAGAATATGAATGTACTAAGTACACAACTCAAGAGTTAGGGAAAAACACAGCCAGTTTTATGAAGAATTAGTTTAAATCCAGAAATCTAATATATCAGAAAACAGAATAATATTATCCTGATAAATAAATTCAGAGCTTGTTGATATTTAAAATACTAATAAAACTGATGAACCTATATAATCTTAACAAGAAGCAGGTGGGTCAAATCCCAAAAGATATTAATTTAAAGAAAATTTAAAAGAATATTGTGCATATTTCAATGGAGGCAATAAAATATTTTTCTGTAACTGATAGACATTTTTCAAAGCAAAGTTAAGTCTTCTATTCATATTATTACCAAAAATAAAAAAGGAAAAAAATTAAATGTATGAAACATTAAAATAGAACAAAATCTGTCAAAAATAGAAAAAGAAAGGGAAGAATAAGTATCTAATCTCTGGATGAGGAAGGGTATGTTTAGCAAAAATGTAGTGGCATAAACATAGAACAAAACTGAAGAATTCACTTATAAAAAGATAAGGAACACAGTCAACAAATATTTGTAACAGGTTTGACAGGCATGTAATACTAGAGTAATAGCATTTACAAATAATGAAAAAAAGTCTATTCACATGCTTATATAAAAGGAGTCAGACTGACGTCATTAATTCTCAGAAAAAAAAACCATGAAAATATGAAAAAATATTCCATTTCAAAAATCATCAAACAATGCAATTTAAAAAGTGAAATATTGTAACTGACAAATTGGGAAAGACTGGTTGGAATTACTGATCCATTCTTGGTGTGTATTGTTATAAAATATTCTGGAAATAAATTTGACTGTATATGATAAGGGCTTTAAGGTCATGTCCCTTTGTCTAGTATTTCTTACATTTCTACTGTGGATTAATATATATATATATATATATATGGGTAAAGTTTATATTTGCAAAATTATATTTTACAATATTTTTTATAATAGTGAGAACACAAAAACTACCCAAATATCTACATGCAGGGGAACAGTAAAATAAATTATGATGTATAATTAAGAAACATCAGGTGGACATAAAGTGACCTGTAAGAAGAATTGGTGTGGAATGGCACTTTCAATCTAATACTGTGTGGAAGATGCCAGATATGAAATTCCATATATATTAGGATCTCAGTTGTCTACAATTATGTGTATATATATTAAAGAGCATCTTTTAGCAATGTTACATTGTTAACAAGATCTTGTTGTTAACAGGAAAAATATGAGAATGTTTTCTCCAGAACAATAACAAATATATAATACTAATATAAGGTGTTAATAATTGGGTGGGTTAGGGGGAAAATACACCAAATGTAAGATATGGGCTATATTTATTAACAATATTTTGATAACATTCTCATATAGTTTGTTACAAGTGTTTCACAACAATGCAAAGTATTGGTGGTTGGGAGATGTATGGGTGTCTTGTATGATGAGAAGCGGTTGTGTTGTAAATTCACAAATTCTACTATACATTTATTGTTTATGTATGTCCATGTATGAATGATATATTTCAATAAAATTTTATTTTAAAATAAGTATCTTTTAAAAAGTGCGCTAACAATGTATAGTGCTGAATTTGGGGATTAACAGCATTTTTTGTGGACTTTTTCATACATTTTTTAATCTGAATTTACTATAAAGGGACTATATTGCCTTTATTTTATTTTTTTATTTTTTATTTGTAAAATGATATATAATACATATGCATATATGTGCATTTGTTTACATAAATGTTATTTGTTATATATATATGTATACATTTTATAAAGGTGCCTAGATTACCCAAATATTACTCAGAAACTACAGGGATTCCCATGCTCCCCACCGCCCACACCCCCAACAACCCACCACACAACCATTCCCCATCCACGTGGTA